>JAKVIS010001949.1:0-27197 GCA_033119425.1 Bufotes viridis
AATAGTGTCTGGCAAAGGATAGATTTTGTTCTGGGGAGAAATTCAATTGCCAAAATAGCAATACCATAAATTGGTGGTTTCAGCTGTGGCTGGCCAAGTTTAATAGTGTCCGGCAAAGGAAAGCTTTTGTTCTGGGGTGAAATTCAATTGCCAAGATAGAAATCCCTAAATATTGTGTTCCAGCTGTGGCTGGCCAAGTTTAATAGTGTCCGGCAAAGGATAGATTTTGTTCTGGGGTTAAATTCAATTGCCAAAATAGCAATACCGTAAATCGGTGGTTTCAGCTGTGGCTGGCCAAGTTTAATAGTGTCCGGCAAAGGATAGATTTTGTTCTGGGGTGAAATTCAATTGCCAAGATAGAAATCCCCTAAATCTGGTTTTCCAGCTGTGGCTGGCCAAGTTTAATAGTGTCCGGCAAATGATAGATTTTGTTCTGGGGTGAAATTCAATTGCCAAAATAGCAATACCGTAAATCGGTGGTTTCAGCTGTGGCTGGCCAAGTTTAATAGTGTCCGGCAAAGGATAGATTTTGTTCTGGGGTGAAATTCAATTGCCAAAATAGCAATCCCCTAAATCTGGTGTTCTAGCTGGGGCTGGCTAAGTTTAATACTGTCCGTCAAAGGATATATTTTGTTCTGGGGTGAAATTCAATTGCCAAAATAGCAGTCCCCTAAATCTGGTGTTCCAGTTGTGGCTGGCCAAGTTTAATAGTGTCCGGCAAAGGAAAGATTTTGTTCTGGGGTGAAATTCAATTGCCAGATAGAAATCCCCTAAATCTGGTGTTCCAGCTGTGGCTGGCCAAGTTTAATAGTGTCCGGCAAAGGAAAGATTTTGTTCTGGGGTGAAATTCAATTGCCAGATAGAAATCCCCTAAATCTGCTGTTCCAGCTGTGGCTGGCCAAGTTTAATAGTGTCCGGCAAAGGATAGATTTTGTTCTGGGGTGAAATTCAATTGCCAAAATAGCAATACCTTAAATCGGTGGTTTCAGCTGTGGCTGGCCAAGTTTAATAGTGTCCGGCAAATGATAGATTTTGTTCTGGGGTGAAATTCAATTGCCAAAATAGCAATCCCCTAAATCTGGTGTTCTAGCTGGGGCTGGCTAAGTTTAATACTGTCCGTCAAAGGATATATTTTGTTCTGGGGTGAAATTCAATTGCCAAAATAGCAATACCGTAAATCGGTGGTTTCAGCTGTGGCTGGCCAAGTTTAATAGTGTCCAGCAATGGATGTATTTTGTTCTCGGCTGAAATTCAATTGCCAAAATAGCAATACCATAAATTTGTTGTTTCAGCTGTGGCTGGCCAAGTTTAATAGTGTCCGGCAAAGGATAGCTTTTGTTCTGGGGTAAAATTCAATTGCCAAAATAACAATCCCCTAAATCTGGTGTCCCAGCTGTGGTTGGCCAAGTTTAATAGTGTCCGGCAAAGGAAAAATTTTGTTCTGGGGTGAAATTCAATTGCCAAGATAGCAATCCCCTAAATCTGGTGTTCCAGCTGTGGCTGGCCAAGTTTAATAGTGTCCGGCAAAGGATAGATTTTGTTCTGGGGTGAAATTCAATTGCCAAAATAGCAATACCGTAAATCGGTGGTTTCAGCTGTGGCTGGCCAAGTTTAATAGTGTCCGGCAAAGGATAGATTTTGTTCTGGGGTGAAATTCAATTGCCAAAATAGCAGTCCCCTAAATCTGATGTTCCAGTTGTGGCTGGCCAAGTTTAATAGTGTCTGGCAAAGGATAGATTTTGTTCTGGGGAGAAATTCAATTGCCAAAATAGCAATACCATAAATTGGTGGTTTCAGCTGTGGCTGGCCAAGTTTAATAGTGTCCGGCAAAGGAAAGCTTTTGTTCTGGGGTGAAATTCAATTGCCAAAATAGCAATACCGTAAATCGGTGGTTTCAGCTGTGGCTGGCCAAGTTTAATAGTGTCCGGCAAAGGATAGATTTTGTTCTGGGGTGAAATTCAATTGCCAAAATAGCAGTCCCCTAAATCTGATAAACCAGTTGTGGCTGGCCAAGTTTAATAGTGTCTGGCAAAGGATAGATTTTGTTCTGGGGATAAATTCAATTGCCAAAATAGCAATACCATAAATTGGTGGCTTCAGCTGTGGCTGGCCAAGTTTAATAGTGTCCGGCAAAGGATAGATTTTGTTCTGGGGTGAAATTCAATTGCCAAAATAGCAATACCGTAAATCGGTGGTTTCAACTGTGGCTGGCCAAGTTTAATAGTGTCCGGCAAAGGATAGATTTTGTTCTGGGGTGAAATTCAATTGCCAAAATAGCAGTACCGTAAATCGGTGGTTTCAGCTGTGGCTGGCCAAGTTTAATAGTGTCCGGCAAAGGATAGATTTTTTTCTGGGGTGAAATTCAATTGCCAAAATAGCAATCCCCAAATCTGGTGTTCTAGCTGGGGCTGGCTAAGTTTAATACTGTCCGTCAAAGGATATATTTTGTTCTGTGGTGAAATTCAATTGCCAAAATAGCAATACCGTAAATCGGTGGTTTCAGCTGTGGCTGGCAAAGGATAGATTTTTTTCTGGGGTGAAATTAAATTGCCAAAATAGCAATCCCCAAATCTGGTGTTCTAGCTGGGGCTGGCTAAGTTTAATAGTGTCCGGCAAAGTATGTATTTTGTTCTGGGCTGAAATTCAATTGCCAAAATAGCAATACCATACATTGGTGGTTTCAGCTGTGGCTGGCCAAGTTTAATAGTGTCCGGCAAAGGATAGGTTTTGTTCTGGGGTAAAATTCAATTGCCAAAATAGCAATCCCCTAAATCTGGTGTCCCAGCTGTGGCTGGCCAAGTTTAATAATGTCCAGCAAATGAAAGATTTTGTTCTGGGGTGAAATTTAATTGCCAAAATAGCAATACCATACATTGGTGGTTTCAGCTGTGGCTGCCCAAGTTTAATAGTGTCTGGCAAAGGAAAGATTTTGTTCTGGGGTGAAATTCAATTGCCAAAATAGCAGTCCCCGAAATCTGATGTTCCAGTTGTGGCTGGCCAAGTTTAATAGTGTCTGGCAAAGGATAGATTTTGTTCTGGGGAGAAATTCAATTGCCAAAATAGCAATCCCCTAAATCTGGTGTTCTAGCTGGGGCTGGCTAAGTTTAATACTGTCCGTCAAAGGATATATTTTGTTCTGGGGTGAAATTCAATTGCCAAAATAGCAATCCCCTAAATCTGGTGTTCCAACTATGGCTGGCCAAGTTTAATAATGTCCGGCAAAGGAATGATTTTGTTCTGGGGTGAAATTCAATTGCCAGATAGAAATCCCCTAAATCTGGTGTTCCAGCTGTGGCTGGCCAAGTTTAATAGTGTCCGGCAAAGGATAGATTTTGTTCTGGGGTGAAATTGAATTGCCAAAATAGCAATACCATAAATTGGTGGTTTCAGCTATAGCTGGCCAAGTTTAATAGTGTCCGGCAAAGGATAGCTTTTGTTCTGGGGTGAAATTCAATTGCCAAAATAGCAATCCCCTAAATCTGGTGTTCCAGCTGTGGCTGGCCAAGTTTAATAGTGACCGGCAAAGGAAAGATTTTGTTCTGGGGTGAAATTCAATTGCGAAGATAGAAATCCCTAAATCTGGTGTTCCAGCTGTGGCTGGCCAAGTTTAATAGTGTCCGGCAAAGGTTAGATTTTGTTACATAGTAACATAGTATATAAGACCGAAAAAGACATTTGTCCATCCAGTTCGGCCTGTTTCCTACAAGTTAATCCAGAGGAAGGCAAAAACCCCTGTGAGGCAGAAGCCAATTTTCCCCACTTAAGGGAAAAAATTCCTTCCCGACTCCAATCAGGCAATCATAATAACTCCCTGGATCAACGACCCCTCTCTAGTAGCTGTAGCCTGTAATATTATTACACTCCAGAAATAAATCCAGTCCCCTCTTGAATTCCTTTATTGTACTTACCATCAACCACCTCCTCAGGCAGAGAGTTCCATAGTCTCACTGCTCTTACAGTGAAGAATCCTTTTCTATGTTTGTGTACAAACCTTCTTTCCTCCAGATGCAGAGGATGTCCCCTTGTCACAGTCACAGTCCTGGGGATAAATAGATGATGGGACAGATCTCTGTACTGACCCCTGATATATTTATACATAGTTATTAGATCTCCCCTCAGTCGTCTTTTTCTAAAGTGAATAACCCTAATTTTGATAACCTTTCAGGGTACTGTAGATCACTCATTCCAGTTATTACTTTATTTGCCCTCCTCTGAACCCTCTCCAGCTCTGCTATGTCTGTCTTGTTCACAGGAGCCCAGAACTGTACACTGTACTCCATGTGTGGTCTGACTAGTGATTTGTAAAGTGGTAGGACTATGTTCTCATAACGGTCGTCTATGCCCCTTTTGTTCTGGGGTGAAATTCAATTGCCAAAATAGCAATCCCCTAAATCTGGTGTTCTAGCTGGGGCTGGCTAAGTTTAATACTGTCCATCAAAGGATATATTTTGTTCTGGGGTGAAATTCAATTGCCAAAATAGCAATACCGTAAATCGGTGGTTTCAGCTGTGGCTGGCCAAGTTTAATAGTGTCCGGCAATGGATGTATTTTGTTCTGGGCTGAAATTCAATTGCCAAAATAGCAATACCATAAATTGGTGGTTTCAGCTGTGGCTGGCCAAGTTTAATAATGTCCGGCAAAGGATAGCTTTTGTTCTGGGGTAAAATTCAATTGCAAAAATAGCAATCCCCTAAATCTGGTGTTCCAGCTGGGGCAGACTAAGTTTAATACTGTCCGTCAAAGGATATATTTTGTTCTGGGGTGAAATTCAATTGCCAAAATAGCAATACCTTAAATCGGTGGTTTCAGCTGTGGCTGGCCAAGTTTAATAGTGTCCGGCAAAGGATGTATTTTTTTCTGGGGTGAAATTCAATTGCCAAAATAGCAATACCGTTAATCGGTGGTTTCAGCTGTGGCTGGCCAAGTTTAATAGTGTCCAGCAATGGATGTATTTTGTTCTCGGCTGAAATTCAATTGCCAAAATAGCAATACCATAAATTGGTGGTTTCAGCTGTGGCTGGCCAAGTTTAATAGTGTCCGGCAAAGGATAGCTTTTGTTCTGGGGTAAAATTCAATTGCCAAAATAACAATCCCCTAAATCTGGTGTCCCAGCTGTGGCTGGCCAAGTTTAATAGTGTCCGGCAAAGGAAAAATTTTGTTCTGGGGTGAAATTCAATTGCCAAGATAGCAATCCCCTAAATCTGGTGTTCCAGCTGTGGCTGGCCAAGTTTAATAGTGTCCGGCAAAGGATAGATTTTGTTCTGGGGTGAAATTCAATTGCCAAAATAGCAATACCGTAAATCGGTGGTTTCAGCTGTGGCTGGCCAAGTTTAATAGTGTCCGGCAAAGGATAGATTTTGTTCTGGGGTGAAATTCAATTGCCAAAATAGCAGTCCCCTAAATCTGATGTTCCAGTTGTGGCTGGCCAAGTTTAATAGTGTCTGGCAAAGGATAGATTTTGTTCTGGGGAGAAATTCAATTGCCAAAATAGCAATACCATAAATTGGTGGTTTCAGCTGTGGCTGGCCAAGTTTAATAGTGTCCGGCAAAGGAAAGCTTTTGTTCTGGGGTGAAATTCAATTGCCAAGATAGAAATCCCTAAATATTGTGTTCCAGCTGTGGCTGGCCAAGTTTAATAGTGTCCGGCAAAGGATAGATTTTGTTCTGGGGTTAAATTCAATTGCCAAAATAGCAATACCGTAAATCGGTGGTTTCAGCTGTGGCTGGCCAAGTTTAATAGTGTCCGGCAAAGGATAGATTTTGTTCTGGGGTGAAATTCAATTGCCAAGATAGAAATCCCCTAAATCTGGTTTTCCAGCTGTGGCTGGCCAAGTTTAATAGTGTCCGGCAAATGATAGATTTTGTTCTGGGGTGAAATTCAATTGCCAAAATAGCAATACCGTAAATCGGTGGTTTCAGCTGTGGCTGGCCAAGTTTAATAGTGTCCGGCAAAGGATAGATTTTGTTCTGGGGTGAAATTCAATTGCCAAAATAGCAATCCCCTAAATCTGGTGTTCTAGCTGTGGCTGGCTAAGTTTAATACTGTCCGTCAAAGGATATATTTTGTTCTGGGGTGAAATTCAATTGCCAAAATAGCAGTCCCCTAAATCTGGTGTTCCAGTTGTGGCTGGCCAAGTTTAATAGTGTCCGGCAAAGGATAGATTTTGTTCTGGGGTGAAATTCAATTGCCAAAATAGCAATCCCCTAAATCTGGTGTTCCAGCTGTGGCTGGCCAAGTTTAATAGTGTCCAGCAAAGGAAAGATTTTGTTCTGGGGTGAAATTCAATTGCCAAGATAGAAATCCCCTAAATCTGGTTGTTCCAGCTGTGGCTGGCCAAGTTTAATAGTGTCCGGCAAAGGATAGATTTTGTTCTGGGGTGAAATTCAATTGCCAAAATAGCAATACCGTAAATCGGTGGTTTCAGCTGTGGCTGGCCAAGTTTAATAGTGTCCGGCAAAGGATAGATTTTTTCTGGGGTGAAATTCAATTGCCAAAATAGCAATCCCCAAATCTGGTGTTCTAGCTGGGGCTGGCTAAGTTTAATACTGTCCGTCAAAGGATATATTTTGTTCTGGGGTGAAATTCAATTGCCAAAATAGCAATACCGTAAATCGGTGGTTTCAGCTGTGGCTGGCCAAGTTTAATAGTGTCCAGCAATGGATGTATTTTGTTCTGGGCTGAAATTCAATTGCCAAAATAGCAATACCATAAATTGGTGGTTTCAGCTGTGGCTGGCCAAGTTTAATAGTGTCCGGCAAAGGATAGCTTTTGTTCTGGGGTAAAATTCAATTGCCAAAATAACAATCCCCTAAATCTGGTGTCCCAGCTGTGGCTGGCCAAGTTTAATAGTGTCCGGCAAAGGAAAAATTTTGTTCTGGGGTGAAATTCAATTGCCAAGATAGCAATCCCCTAAATCTGGTGTTCCAGCTGTGGCTGGCCAAGTTTAATAGTGTCCGGCAAAGGATAGATTTTGTTCTGGGGTGAAATTCAATTGCCAAAATAGCAATACCGTAAATCGGTGGTTTCAGCTGTGGCTGGCCAAGTTTAATAGTGTCCGGCAAAGGATAGATTTTGTTCTGGGGTGAAATTCAATTGCCAAAATAGCAGTCCCCTAAATCTGATGTTCCAGTTGTGGCTGGCCAAGTTTAATAGTGTCTGGCAAAGGATAGATTTTGTTCTGGGGAGAAATTCAATTGCCAAAATAGCAATACCATAAATTGGTGGTTTCAGCTGTGGCTGGCCAAGTTTAATAGTGTCCGGCAAAGGAAAGCTTTTGTTCTGGGGTGAAATTCAATTGCCAAGATAGAAATCCCCTAAATATTGTGTTCCAGCTGTGGCTGGCCAAGTTTAATAGTGTCCGGCAAAGGATAGATTTTGTTCTGGGGTTAAATTCAATTGCCAAAATAGCAATACCGTAAATCGGTGGTTTCAGCTGTGGCTGGCCAAGTTTAATAGTGTCCGGCAAAGGATAGATTTTGTTCTGGGGTGAAATTCAATTGCCAAGATAGCAATCCCCTAAATCTGGTGTTCCAGCTGTGGCTGGCCAAGTTTAATAGTGTCCGGCAAAGGATAGATTTTGTTCTGGGGTGAAATTCAATTGCCAAAATAGCAATACCGTAAATCGGTGGTTTCAGCTGTGGCTGGCCAAGTTTAATAGTGTCCGGCAAAGGATAGATTTTGTTCTGGGGTGAAATTCAATTGCCAAAATAGCAATCCCCTAAATCTGGTGTTCTAGCTGGGGCTGGCTAAGTTTAATACTGTCCGTCAAAGGATATATTTTGTTCTGGGGTGAAATTCAATTGCCAAAATAGCAGTCCCCTAAATCTGGTGTTCCAGCTGTGGCTGGCCAAGTTTAATAGTGTCCGGCAAAGGATAGATTTTGTTCTGGGGTGAAATTCAATTGCCAAAATAGCAATCCCGTAAATCTGGTGGTTCCAGCTGTGGCTGGCCAAGTTTAATAGTGTCCGGCAAAGGATAGATTTTGTTCTGGGGTGAAATTCAATTGCCAAGATAGCAATCCCTAAATCTGGTGTTCCAGCTGTGGCTGGCCAAGTTTAATAGTGTCCGGCAAAGGATAGATTTTGTTCTGGGGTGAAATTCAATTGCCAAAATAGCAATACCGTAAATCGGTGGTTTCAGCTGTGGCTGGCCAAGTTTAATAGTGTCCGGCAAAGGATAGCTTTTGTTCTGGGGTGAAATTCAATTGCCAAAATAGCAATCCCCTAAATCTGGTGTTCCAGCTGTGGCTGGCCAAGTTTAATAGTGTCCAGCAAAGGAAAGATTTTGTTCTGGGGTGAAATTCAATTGCCAAGATAGAAATCCCCTAAATCTGGTTTTCCAGCTGTGGCTGGCCAAGTTTAATAGTGTCCGGCAAAGGATAGATTTTGTTCTGGGGTGAAATTCAATTGCCAAAATAGCAATACCGTAAATCGGTGGTTTCAGCTGTGGCTGGCCAAGTTTAATAGTGTCCGGCAAATGATAGATTTTTTTCTGGGGTGAAATTCAATTGCCAAAATAGCAATCCCCAAATCTGGTGTTCTAGCTGGGGCTGGCTAAGTTTAATACTGTCCGTCAAAGGATATATTTTGTTCTGGGGTGAAATTCAATTGCCAAAATAGCAATACGGTAAATCGGTGGTTTCAGCTGTGGCTGGCCAAGTTTAATAGTGTCCAGCAATGGATAGTATTTTGTTCTGGGCTGAAATTCAATTGCCAAAATAGCAATACCATAAATTGGTGGTTTCAGCTGTGGCTGGCCAAGTTTAATAGTGTCCGGCAAAGGATAGCTTTTGTTCTGGGGTAAAATTCAATTGCCAAAATAGCAATCCCCTAAATCTGGTGTCCCAGCTGTGGCTGGCCAAGTTTAATAGTGTCCGGCAAAGGATAAATTTTGTTCTGGGGTGAAATTCAATTGCCAAGATAGCAATACCGTAAATCGGTGGTTTCAGCTGTGGCTGGCCAAGTTTAATAGTGTCCGGCAAAGGATAGATTTTGTTCTGGGGTGAAATTCAATTGCCAAAATAGCAATACCGTAAATCGGTGGTTTCAGCTGTGGCTGGCCAAGTTTAATAGTGTCCGGCAAAGGATAGATTTTGTTCTGGGGTGAAATTCAATTGCCAAAATAGCAATCCCCAAATCTGGTGTTCTAGCTGGGGCTGGCTAAGTTTAATAGCTGTCCGTCAAAGGATATATTTTGTTCTGTGGTGAAATTCAATTGCCAAAATAGCAATACCGTAAATCGGTGGTTTCAGCTGTGGCTGGCAAAGGATAGATTTTTTCTGGGGTGAAATTCAATTGCCAAAATAGCAATCCCCAAATCTGGTGTTCTAGCTGGGGCTGGCTAAGTTTAATAGTGTCCGGCAAAGGATAGTATTTTGTTCTGGGCTGAAATTCAATTGCCAAAATAGCAATACCATACATTGGTGGTTTCAGCTGTGGCTGGCCAAGTTTAATAGTGTCTGGCAAAGGATAGCTTTTGTTCTGGGGTAAAATTCAATTGCCAAAATAGCAATCCCCTAAATCTGGTGTTCCAACTATGGCTGGCCAAGTTTAATAGTGTCCAGCAAATGAAAGATTTTGTTCTGGGGTGAAATTTAATTGCCAAAATAGCAATACCATAAATTGGTGGTTTCAGCTGTGGCTGCCCAAGTTTAATAGTGTCCGGCAAAGGAAAGATTTTGTTCTGGGGTGAAATTCAATTGCCAAAATAGCAGTCCCCGAAATCTGATGTTCCAGTTGTGGCTGGCCAAGTTTAATAGTGTCTGGCAAAGGATAGATTTTGTTCTGGGGTGAAATTCAATTGCCAAAATAGCAATCCCCTAAATCTGGTGTTCTAGCTGGGGCTGGCTAAGTTTAATACTGTCCGTCAAAGGATATATTTTGTTCTGGGGTGAAATTCAATTGCCAAAATAGCAATCCCCTAAATCTGGTGTTCCAACTATGGCTGGCCAAGTTTAATAATGTCCGGCAAAGGAAAGATTTTGTTCTGGGGTGAAATTCAATTGCCAGATAGAAATCCCCTAAATCTGGTGTTCCAGCTGTGGCTGGCCAAGTTTAATAGTGTCCGGCAAAGGATAGATTTTGTTCTGGGGTGAAATTGAATTGCCAAAATAGCAATACCATAAATTGGTGGTTTCAGCTATAGCTGGCCAAGTTTAATAGTGTCCGGCAAAGGATAGCTTTTGTTCTGGGGTGAAATTCAATTGCCAAAATAGCAATCCCCTAAATCTGGTGTTCCAGCTGTGGCTGGCCAAGTTTAATAGTGACCGGCAAAGGAAAGATTTTGTTCTGGGGTGAAATTCAATTGCGAAGATAGAAATCCCCTAAATCTGGTGTTCCAGCTGTGGCTGGCCAAGTTTAATAGTGTCCGGCAAAGGTTAGATTTTGTTACATAGTAACATAGTATATAAGACCGAAAAAGACATTTGTCCATCCAGTTCGGCCTGTTTCCTACAAGTTAATCCAGAGGAAGGCAAAAACCCTGTGAGGCAGAAGCCAATTTTCCCCACTTAAGGGAAAAAATTCCTTCCCGACTCCAATCAGGCAATCATAATAACTCCCTGGATCAACGACCCCTCTCTAGTAGCTGTAGCCTGTAATATTATTACACTCCAGAAATAAATCCAGTCCCCTCTTGAATTCCTTTATTGTACTTACCATCAACCACCTCCTCAGGCAGAGAGTTCCATAGTCTCACTGCTCTTACAGTGAAGAATCCTTTTCTATGTTTGTGTACAAACCTTCTTTCCTCCAGATGCAGAGGATGTCCCCTTGTCACAGTCACAGTCCTGGGGATAAATAGATGATGGGACAGATCTCTGTACTGACCCCTGATATATTTATACATAGTTATTAGATCTCCCCTCAGTCGTCTTTTTTCTAAAGTGAATAACCCTAATTTTGATAACCTTTCAGGGTACTGTAGATCACTCATTCCAGTTATTACTTTATTTGCCCTCCTCTGAACCCTCTCCAGCTCTGCTATGTCTGTCTTGTTCACAGGAGCCCAGAACTGTACACTGTACTCCATGTGTGGTCTGACTAGTGATTTGTAAAGTGGTAGGACTATGTTCTCATAACGGTCGTCTATGCCCCTTTTGTTCTGGGGTGAAATTCAATTGCCAAAATAGCAATCCCCTAAATCTGGTGTTCTAGCTGGGGCTGGCTAAGTTTAATACTGTCCATCAAAGGATATATTTTGTTCTGGGCTGAAATTCAATTGCCAAAATAGCAATACCTTAAATCGGTGGTTTCAGCTGTGGCTGGCCAAGTTTAATAGTGTCCGGCAAAGGATAGATTTTGTTCTGGGGTGAAATTCAATTGCCAAAATAGCAATACCTTAAATCGGTGGTTTCAGCTGTGGCTGGCCAAGTTTAATAATGTCCGGCAAAGGATAGCTTTTGTTCTGGGGTAAAATTCAATTGCAAAAATAGCAATCCCCTAAATCTGGTGTTCCAGCTGGGGCTGGCTAAGTTTAATACTGTCCGTCAAAGGATATATTTTGTTCTGGGGTGAAATTCAATTGCCAAAATAGCAATACCTTAAATCGGTGGTTTCAGCTGTGGCTGGCCAAGTTTAATAGTGTCCGGCAAAGGATGTATTTTTTTCTGGGGTGAAATTCAATTGCCAAAATAGCAATACCGTTAATCGGTGGTTTCAGCTGTGGCTGGCCAAGTTTAATAGTGTCCGGCAAAGGAAAGATTTTGTTCTGGGGTGAAATTCAATTGCAAAAATAGCAGTCCCCTAAATCTGGCGTTCCAGTTGTGGCTGGCCAAGATTAAGAGTTTTTGGCAAAGGATAGATTTTGTTCTGATGTGAAATTCAATTGCCAAAATAGCAATACCATAAATTGGTGGTTTCAGCTGTGGCTGGCCAAGTTTAATAGTGTCTGGCAAAGGATAGCTTTTGTTCTGGGGTGAAATTCCATTGCCAAAATAGCAATCCCCTAAATCTGGTGTTCCAACTGTGGCTGGCCAAGTTTAATAGTGTCCGGCAAAGGAAAGATTTTGTTCTGGAGTGAAAATCAATTGCCAAGATAGAAATCCCCTAAATCTGGTGTTCCAGCTGTGGCTGGCCAAGTTTAATAGTGTCCGGCAAAGGATAGATTTTGTTCTGGGGTGAAATTCAATTGCCAAAATATCAGTCCCCTAAATCTGATGTTCCGGTTGTGGCTGGCCAAGTTTAATAGTGTCTGGCAAAGGATAGATTTTGTTCTGGGGAGAAATTCAATTGCCAAAATAGCAATACCATAAATTGGTGGTTTCAACTGTGGCTGGCCAAGTTTAATAGTGTCCGGCAAAGGATAGCTTTTGTTCTGGGGTGAAATTCAATTGCCAAAATAGCAATCCCCTAAATCTGGTGTTCCAGCTGTGGCTGGCAAAGTTTAATAGTGTCCAGCAAAGGAAAGATTTTGTTCTGGGGTGAAATTCAATTGCCAAGATAGAAATCCCTAAATCTGGTGTTCCAGCTGTGGCTGGCCAAGTTTAATAGTGTCCGGCAAAGGATAGATTTTGTTCTGGGGTGAAATTCAATTGCCAAAATAGCAATACCGTATATCGGTGGTTTCAGCTGTGGCTGGCCAAGTTTAATAGTGTCCGGCAAAGGATAGATTTTGTTCTGGGGTGAAATTCAATTGCCAAAATAGCAGTCCCCTAAATCTGATATTCCAGTTGTGGCTGGCCAAGTTTAATAATGTCTGGCAAAGGATAGATTTTGTTCTGGGGATGAAATTCAATTGCCAAAATAGCAATACCATAAATTGGTGGTTTCAGCTGTGGCTGGCCAAGTTTAATAGTGTCCGGCAAAGGATAGCTTTTATTCTGGGGTGAAATTCAATTGCCAAAATAGCAATCCCCTAAATATGGTGTTCCAGCTGTGGCTGGCCAAGTTTAATAGTGTCCAGCAAAGGATAGATTTTGTTCTGGGGTGAAATTCAATTGCCAAGATAGAAATCCCCTAAATCTGGTGTTCCAGCTGTGGCTGGCCAAGTTTAATAGTGTCCGGCAAAGGATAGATTTTGTTCTGGGGTGAAATTCAATTGCCAAAATAGCAATACCGTAAATCGGTGGTTTCAGCTGTGGCTGGCCAAGTTTAATAGTGTCCGGCAAAGGATAGATTTTGTTCTGGGGTGAAATTCAATTGCCAAAATAGCAGTCCCCTAAATCTGATGTTCCAGTTGTGGCTGGCCAAGTTTAATAGTGTCTGGCAAAGGATAGATTTTGTTCTGGGGAGAAATTCAATTGCCAAAATAGCAATACCATAAATTGGTGGTTTCAGCTGTGGCTGGCCAAGTTTAATAGTGTCCGGCAAAGGAAAGCTTTTGTTCTGGGGTGAAATTCAATTGCCAAGATAGAAATCCCCTAAATATTGTGTTCCAGCTGTGGCTGGCCAAGTTTAATAGTGTCCGGCAAAGGATAGATTTTGTTCTGGGGTTAAATTCAATTGCCAAAATAGCAATACCGTAAATCGGTGGTTTCAGCTGTGGCTGGCCAAGTTTAATAGTGTCCGGCAAAGGATAGATTTTGTTCTGGGGTGAAATTCAATTGCCAAAATAGCAGTCCCCTAAATCTGATAAACCAGTTGTGGCTGGCCAAGTTTAATAGTGTCTGGCAAAGGATAGATTTTGTTCTGGGGATAAATTCAATTGCCAAAATAGCAATACCATAAATTGGTGGCTTCAGCTGTGGCTGGCCAAGTTTAATAGTGTCCGGCAAAGGATAGATTTTGTTCTGGGGTGAAATTCAATTGCCAAAATAGCAATACCGTAAATCGGTGGTTTCAACTGTGGCTGGCCAAGTTTAATAGTGTCCGGCAAAGGATAGATTTTGTTCTGGGGTGAAATTCAATTGCCAAAATAGCAATACCGTAAATCGGTGGTTTCAGCTGTGGCTGGCCAAGTTTAATAGTGTCCGGCAAAGGATAGATTTTTTTCTGGGGTGAAATTCAATTGCAAAAATAGCAATCCCCAAATCTGGTGTTCTAGCTGGGGCTGGCTAAGTTTAATACTGTCCGTCAAAGGATATATTTTGTTCTGTGGTGAAATTCAATTGCCAAAATAGCAATACCGTAAATTGGTGGTTTCAGCTGTGGCTGGCAAAGGATAGATTTTTTTCTGGGGTGAAATTCAATTGCCAAAATAGCAATCCCCAAATCTGATGTTCTAGCTGCGGCTGGCCAAGTTTAATAGTGTCCGGCAAAGTATGTATTTTGTTCTGGGCTGAAATTCAATTGCCAAAATAGCAATACCATACATTGGTGGTTTCAGCTGTGGCTGGCCAAGTTTAATAGTGTCCGGCAAAGGATAGCTTTTGTTCTGGGGTAAAATTCAATTGCCAAAATAGCAATCCCCTAAATCTGGTGTCCCATCTGTGGCTGGCCAAGTTTAATAGTGTCCAGCAAATGAAAGATTTTGTTCTGGGGTGAAATTTAATTGCCAAAATAGCAATACCATACATTGGTGGTTTCAGCTGTGGCTGGCCAAGTTTAATAGTGTCCGGCAAAGGATAGCTTTTGTTCTGGGGTAAAATTCAATTGCCAAAATAGCAATCCCCTAAATCTGGTGTCCCAGCTGTGGCTGGCCAAGTTTAATAGTGTCCAGCAAATGAAAGATTTTGTTCTGGGGTGAAATTCAATTGCCAATATAGCAATCCCCTAAATCTGGTGTTCCAGCTGTGGCTGGCCAAGTTTAATAGTGTCCGGCAAAGGATAGATTTTGTTCTGGGGTGAAATTCAATTGCCAAAATAGCAATTCCGTAAATCAGTGGCTTCAGCTGTGGCTGGCAAAGTATAATAGTGTCTGGCTAAGGATAGATTTTGTTCTGGGGTGAAATTCAATTGCCAAACTAGCACTCCCCTAAATCTGGTGTTCCAGCTGTGGCTGGCCAAGTTTAATAGTGTCCGGAAAAGTATAGCTTTTGTTCTGGGGTAAAATTTAATTGCCAAAATAGCAATACCGTAAATAAGTGGCTTCAGCTGTGGCTGGCCAAGTTTAATACTGTTCGGCAAAGGATAGATTTTTTTTCTGGGGTGAAATTCAATTGCCAAAATAGCAATCCCCTAAATCTGGTGTTCCATCTGTGGCTGGCTAAGTTTAATAGTGTCCGGCAAAGGATAGATTTTGTTCTGGGGTGAAATTCAATTGCCAAAATAGCAATCCCCTAAATCTGGTGTTCCAACTATGGCTGGCCAAGTTTAATAATGTCCGGCAAAGGAAAGATTTTGTTCTGGGGTGAAATTCAATTGCCAGATAGAAATCCCCTAAATCTGGTGTTCCAGCTGTGGCTGGCCAAGTTTAATAGTGTCCGGCAAAGGATAGATTTTGTTCTGGGGTGAAATTGAATTGCCAAAATAGCAATACCATAAATTGGTGGTTTCAGCTATAGCTGGCCAAGTTTAATAGTGTCCGGCAAAGGATAGCTTTTGTTCTGGGGTGAAATTCAATTGCCAAAATAGCAATCCCTAAATCTGGTGTTCCAGCTGTGGCTGGCCAAGTTTAATAGTGACCGGCAAAGGAAAGATTTTGTTCTGGGGTGAAATTCAATTGCGAAGATAGAAATCCCTAAATCTGGTGTTCCAGCTGTGGCTGGCCAAGTTTAATAGTGTCCGGCAAAGGTTAGATTTTGTTACATAGTAACATAGTATATAAGACCGAAAAAGACATTTGTCCATCCAGTTCGGCCTGTTTCCTACAAGTTAATCCAGAGGAAGGCAAAAACCCTGTGAGGCAGAAGCCAATTTTCCCCACTTAAGGGAAAAAATTCCTTCCCGACTCCAATCAGGCAATCATAATAACTCCCTGGATCAACGACCTCTCTAGTAGCTGTAGCCTGTAATATTATTACACTCCAGAAATAAATCCAGTCCCCTCTTGAATTCCTTTATTGTACTTACCATCAACCACCTCCTCAGGCAGAGAGTTCCATAGTCTCACTGCTCTTACAGTGAAGAATCCTTTTCTATGTTTGTGTACAAACCTTCTTTCCTCCAGATGCAGAGGATGTCCCCTTGTCACAGTCACAGTCCTGGGGATAAATAGATGATGGGACAGATCTCTGTACTGACCCCTGATATATTTATACATAGTTATTAGATCTCCCTCAGTCGTCTTTTTCTAAAGTGAATAACCCTAATTTTGATAACCTTTCAGGGTACTGTAGATCACTCATTCCAGTTATTACTTTATTTGCCCTCCTCTGAACCCTCTCCAGCTCTGCTATGTCTGTCTTGTTCACAGGAGCCCAGAACTGTACACTGTACTCCATGTGTGGTCTGACTAGTGATTTGTAAAGTGGTAGGACTATGTTCTCATAACGGTCGTCTATGCCCCTTTGTTCTGGGGTGAAATTCAATTGCCAAAATAGCAATCCCCTAAATCTGGTGTTCTAGCTGGGGCTGGCTAAGTTTAATACTGTCCATCAAAGGATATATTTTGTTCTGGGCTGAAATTCAATTGCCAAAATAGCAATACCTTAAATCGGTGGTTTCAGCTGTGGCTGGCCAAGTTTAATAGTGTCCGGCAAAGGATAGATTTTGTTCTGGGGTGAAATTCAATTGCCAAAATAGCAGTCCCCTAAATCTGATGGTTCCAGTTGTGGCTGGCCAAGTTTAATAGTGTCTGGCAAAGGATAGATTTTGTTCTGGGGAGAAATTCAATTGCCAAAATAGCAATACCATAAATTGGTGGTTTCAGCTGTGGCTGGCCAAGTTTAATAGTGTCCGGCAAAGGAAAGCTTTTGTTCTGGGGTGAAATTCAATTGCCAAGATAGAAATCCCCTAAATCATTGTGTTCCAGCTGTGGCTGGCCAAGTTTAATAGTGTCCGGCAAAGGATAGATTTTGTTCTGGGGTGAAATTCAATTGCCAAAATAGCAATACCGTAAATCGGTGGTTTCAGCTGTGGCTGGCCAAGTTTAATAGTGTCCGGCAAAGGATAGATTTTGTTCTGGGGTGAAATTCAATTGCCAAAATAGCAGTCCCCTAAATCTGATAAACCAGTTGTGGCTGGCCAAGTTTAATAGTGTCTGGCAAAGGATAGATTTTGTTCTGGGGATAAATTCAATTGCCAAAATAGCAATACCATAAATTGGTGGCTTCAGCTGTGGCTGGCCAAGTTTAATAGTGTCCGGCAAAGGATAGATTTTGTTCTGGGGTGAAATTCAATTGCCAAAATAGCAATACCGTAAATCTGGTGGTTTCAACTGTGGCTGGCCAAGTTTAATAGTGTCCGGCAAAGGATAGATTTTGTTCTGGGGTGAAATTCAATTGCCAAAATAGCAATACCGTAAATCGGTGGTTTCAGCTGTGGCTGGCCAAGTTTAATAGTGTCCGGCAAAGGATAGATTTTGTTCTGGGGTGAAATTCAATTGCCAAAATAGCAATCCCCAAATCTGGTGTTCTAGCTGGGGCTGGCTAAGTTTAATACTGTCCGTCAAAGGATATATTTTGTTCTGTGGTGAAATTCAATTGCCAAAATAGCAATACCGTAAATCGGTGGTTTCAGCTGTGGCTGGCAAAGGATAGATTTTTCTGGGGTGAAATTCAATTGCCAAAATAGCAATCCCCAAATCTGGTGTTCTAGCTGGGGCTGGCTAAGTTTAATAGTGTCCGGCAAAGGATGTATTTTGTTCTGGGCTGAAATTCAATTGCCAAAATAGCAATACCATACATTGGTGGTTTCAGCTGTGGCTGGCCAAGTTTAATAGTGTCCGGCAAAGGATAGCTTTTGTTCTGGGGTAAAATTCAATTGCCAAAATAGCAATCCCCTAAATCTGGTGTTCCAGCTGTGGCTGGCCAAGTTTAATAGTGTCCAGCAAATGAAAGATTTTGTTCTGGGGTGAAATTTAATTGCCAAAATAGCAATACCATACATTGGTGGTTTCAGCTGTGGCTGGCCAAGTTTAATAGTGTCCGGCAAAGGATAGCTTTTGTTCTGGGGTGAAATTCAATTGCCAAAATAGCAATCCCCTAAATCTGGTGTTCCAGCTGTGGCTGGCCAAGTTTAATAGTGTCCGGCAAAGGATAGATTTTGTTCTGGGGTGAAATTCAATTGCCAAAATAGCAATCCCCTAAATCTGGTGGTTCCAGCTGTGGCTGGCCAAGTTTAATAGTGTCCGGCAAAGGATAGATTTTGTTCTGGGGTGAAATTCAATTGCCAAAATAGCAATTCCGTAAATCAGTGGTTTCAGCTGTGGCTGGCCAAGTTTAATAGTGTCCGGCAAAGGATAGATTTTGTTCTGGGGTGAAATTCAATTGCCAAAATAGCAATCCCTAAATCTGGTGTTCCAGCTGTGGCTGGCCAAGTTTAATAGTGTCCGGCAAAGGATAGCTTTTGTTCTGGGGTGAAATTCAATTGCCAAAATAGCAATACCGTAAATAGGTGGTTTCAGCTGTGGCTGGCCAAGTTTAATAGTGTCCGGCAAAGGATAGATTTTTTTCTGGGGTGAAATTCAATTGCCAAAATAGCAATCCCCTAAATCTGGTGTTCCAGCTGTGGCTGGCCAAGTTTAATAGTGTCCGTCAAAGGATAGATTTTGTTCTGGGGTGAAATTCAATTGCCAAAATAGCAATCCCCTAAATCTGGTGTTCCAGCTGTGGCTGGCCAAGTTTAATAGTGTCCGGCAAAGGATAGATTTTGTTCTGGGGTGAAATTCAATTGCCAAGATAGCAATCCCCTAAATCTGGTGTTCCAGCTGTGGCTGGCCAAGTTTAATAGTGTCCGGCAAAGGATAGATTTTGTTCTGGGGTGAAATTCAATTGACAAAATAGCAATCCCCTAAATCTGGTGTTCCAGTTGTGGCTGGCCAAGTTTAATAGTGTCTGGCAAAGGATAGATTTTGTTCTGGGGTGAAATTGAATTGCCAAAATAGCAATACCATAAATTGGTGGTTTCAGCTATAGCTGGCCAAGTTTAATAGTGTCCGGCAAAGGATAGCTTTTGTTCTGGGGTGAAATTCAATTGCCAAAATAGCAATCCCCTAAATCTGGTGTTCCAGCTGTGGCTGGCCAAGTTTAATAGTGACCGGCAAAGGAAAGATTTTGTTCTGGGGTGAAATTCAATTGCGAAGATAGAAATCCCCTAAATCTGGTGTTCCAGCTGTGGCTGGCCAAGTTTAATAGTGTCCGGCAAAGGTTAGATTTTGTTACATAGTAACATAGTATATAAGACCGAAAAAGACATTTGTCCATCCAGTTCGGCCTGTTTCCTACAAGTTAATCCAGAGGAAGGCAAAAACCCTGTGAGGCAGAAGCCAATTTTCCCACTTAAGGGGAAAAATTCCTTCCCGACTCCAATCAGGCAATCATAATAACTCCCTGGATCAACGACCCTCTCTAGTAGCTGTAGCCTGTAATATTATTACACTCCAGAAATAAATCCAGTCCCTCTTGAATTCCTTTATTGTACTTACCATCAACCACCTCCTCAGGCAGAGAGTTCCATAGTCTCACTGCTCTTACAGTGAAGAATCCTTTTCTATGTTTGTGTACAAACCTTCTTTCCTCCAGATGCAGAGGATGTCCCCTTGTCACAGTCACAGTCCTGGGGATAAATAGATGATGGGACAGATCTCTGTACTGACCCCTGATATATTTATACATAGTTATTAGATCTCCCTCAGTCGTCTTTTTCTAAAGTGAATAACCCTAATTTTGATAACCTTTCAGGGTACTGTAGATCACTCATTCCAGTTATTACTTTATTTGCCCTCCTCTGAACCCTCTCCAGCTCTGATATGTCTGTCTTGTTCACAGGAGCCCAGAACTGTACACTGTACTCCATGTGTGGTCTAAATAGTGATTTGTAAAGTGGTAGGACTATGTTCTCATCACGGTCGTCTATGCCCCTTTTGTTCTGGGGTGAAATTCAATTGCCAAAATAGCAATCCCCTAAATCTGGTGTTCTAGCTGGGGCTGGCTAAGTTTAATACTGTCCATCAAAGGATATATTTTGTTCTGGGGTGAAATTCAATTGCCAAAATAGCAATACCGTAAATCGGTGGTTTCAGCTGTGGCTGGCCAAGTTTAATAGTGTCCGGCAATGGAGGTATTTTGTTCTGGGCTGAAATTCAATTGCCAAAATAGCAATACCATAAATTGGTGGTTTCAGCTGTGGCTGGCCAAGTTTAATAATGTCCGGCAAAGGATAGCTTTTGTTCTGGGGTAAAATTCAATTGCTAAAATAGCAATCCCCTAAATCTGGTGTTCCAGCTGGGGCTGGCTAAGATGAATACTGTCCATCAAAGGATATATTTTGTTCTGGGGTGAAATTCAATTGCCAAAATAGCAATACCGTAAATCGGTGGTTTCAGCTGTGGCTGGCCAAGTTTAATAGTGTCCGGCAAAGGATGTATTTTGTTCTGGGCTGAAATTCAATTGCCAAAATAGCAATACTGTAAATCGGTGGTTTCAGCTGTGGCTGGCCAAGTTTAATAGTGTCCGGCAAAGGAAAGATTTTGTTCTGGGGTGAAATTCAATTGCCAAAATAGCAGTCCCCTAAATCTGGCGTTCCAGTTGTGGCTGGCCAAGATTAAGAGTTTTTGGCAAAGGATAGATTTTGTTCTGGGGTGAAATTCAATTGCCAAAATAGCAATACTATAAATTGGTGGTTTCAGCTGTGGCTGGCCAAGTTTAATAGTGTCTGGCAAAGGATAGCTTTTGTTCTGGGGTGAAATTCAATTGCCAAAATAGCAATCCCCTAAATCTGGTGTTCCAACTGTGGCTGGCCAAGTTTAATAGTGTCCGGCAAAGGATAGATTTTGTTCTGGAGTGAAATTCAATTGCCAAGATAGAAATCCCCTAAATCTGGTGTTCCAGCTGTGGCTGGCCAAGTTTAATAGTGTCCGGCAAAGGATAGATTTTGTTCTGGGGTGAAATTCAATTGCCAAAATATCAGTCCCCTAAATCTGATGTTCCAGTTGTGGCTGGCCAAGTTTAATAGTGTCTGGCAAAGGATAGATTTTGTTCTGGGGAGAAATTCAATTGACAAAATAGCAATATCATAAATTGGTGGTTTCAACTGTGGCTGGCCAAGTTTAATAGTGTCCGGCAAAGGATAGCTTTTGTTCTGGGGTGAAATTCAATTGCCAAAATAGCAATCCCCTAAATCTGGTGTTCCAGCTGTGGCTGGCAAAGTTTAATAGTGTCCAGCAAAGGAAAGATTTTGTTCTGGGGTGAAATTCAATTGCCAAGATAGAAATCCCCTAAATCTGGTGTTCCAGCTGTGGCTGGCCAAGTTTAATAGTGTCCGGCAAAGGATAGATTTTGTTCTGGGGTGAAATTCAATTGCCAAAATAGCAATACCGTATATCGGTGGTTTCAGCTGTGGCTGGCCAAGTTTAATAGTGTCCGGCAAAGGATAGATTTTGTTCTGGGGTGAAATTCAATTGCCAAAATAGCAGTCCCCTAAATCTGATATTCCAGTTGTGGCTGGCCAAGTTTAATAATGTCTGGCAAAGGATAGATTTTGTTTTGGGGAGAAATTCAATTGCCAAAATAGCAATACCATAAATTGGTGGTTTCAGCTGTGGCTGGCCAAGTTAAATAGTGTCCGGCAAAGGATAGCTTTTATTCTGGGGTGAAATTCAATTGCCAAAAAAGCAATCCCCTAAATATGGTGTTCCAGCTGTGGCTGGCCAAGTTTAATAGTGTCCAGCAAAGGATAGATTTTGTTCTGGGGTGAAATTCAATTGCCAAGATAGAAATCCCCTAAATCTGGTTTTCCAGCTGTGGCTGGCCAAGTTTAATAGTGTCCGGCAAATGATAGATTTTGTTCTGGGGTGAAATTCAATTGCCAAAATAGCAATACCGTAAATCGGTGGTTTCAGCTGTGGCTGGCCAAGTTTAATAGTGTCCGGCAAAGGATAGATTTTGTTCTGTGGTGAAATTCAATTGCCAAAATAGCAATCCCTAAATCTGGTGTTCTAGCTGGGGCTGGCTAAGTTTAATACTGTCCGTCAAAGGATATATTTTGTTCTGGGGTGAAATTCAATTGCCAAAATAGCAGTCCCCTAAATCTGGTGTTCCAGCTGTGGCTGGCCAAGTTTAATAGTGTCCGGCAAAGGAAAGATTTTGTTCTGGGGTGAAATTCAATTGCCAAGATAGCAATCCCCTAAATCTGGTGTTCCAGCTGTGGCTGGCCAAGTTTAATAGTGTCCGGCAAAGGATAGATTTTGTTCTGGGGTGAAATTCAATTGCCAAAATAGCAATACCCTAAATCTGATGGTTTCAGCTGTGGCTGGCCAAGTTTAATAGTGTCCGGCAAAGGATAGATTTTGTTCTGGGGTGAAATTCAATTGCCAAAATAGCAATACCATAAATCTGGTGGTTTCAGCTGTGGCTGGCCAAGTTTAATAGTGTCCGGCAAAGGATAGATTTTGTTCTGGGGTGAAATTCAATTGCCAAAATAGCAATACCCTAAATCTGGTGGTTCCAGCTGTGGCTGGCCAAGTTTAATAGTGTCCGGCAAAGGAAAGATTTTGTTCTGGGGTGAAATTCAATTGCCAAGATAGCAATCCCCTAAATCTGGTGTTCCAGCTGTGGCTGGCCAAGTTTAATAGTGTCCGGCAAAGGATAGATTTTGTTCTGGGGTGAAATTCAATTGCCAAAATAGCAATACCGTAAATCGGTGGTTTCAGCTGTGGCTGGCCAAGTTTAATAGTGTCCGGCAAAGGATAGATTTTGTTCTGGGGTGAAATTCAATTGCCAAAATAGCAGTCCCCTAAATCTGATGTTCCAGTTGTGGCTGGCCAAGTTTAATAGTGTCTGGCAAAGGATAGATTTTGTTCTGGGGTGAAATTCAATTGCCAAAATAGCAATACCATAAATTGGTGGTTTCAGCTGTGGCTGGCCAAGTTTAATAGTGTCCGGCAAAGGATAGCTTTTGTTCTGGGGTGAAATTCAATTGCCAAAATAGCAATACCCTAAATCTGGTGGTTCCAGCTGTGGCTGGCCAAGTTTAATAGTGTCCGGCAAAGGATAGATTTTGTTCTGGGGTGAAATTCAATTGCCAAAATAGCAATCCCCTAAATCTGGTGTTCCAGCTGTGGCTGGCCAAGTTTAATAGTGTCCGGCAAAGGATAGATTTTGTTCTGGGGTGAAATTCAATTGCCAAAATAGCAATACCGTAAATCTGGTGGTTTCAGCTGTGGCTGGCCAAGTTTAATAGTGTCCGGCAAAGGATAGATTTTGTTCTGGGGTGAAATTCAATTGCCAAAATAGCAATCCCCTAAATCTGGTGTTCCAGCTGTGGCTGGCCAAGTTTAATAGTGTCCGGCAAAGGATAGATTTTGTTCTGGGGTGAAATTCAATTGCCAAAATAGCAATCCCCTAAATCTGGTGTTCCAGCTGTGGCTGGCCAAGTTTAATAGTGTCCGGCAAAGGATAGATTTTGTTCTGGGGTGAAATTCAATTGCCAAAATAGCAATCCCCTAAATCTGGTGTTCCAGCTGTGGCTGGCCAAGTTTAATAGTGTCCGGCAAAGGATAGATTTTGTTCTGGGGTGAAATTCAATTGCCAAAATAGCAATACCGTAAATCGGTGGTTTCAGCTGTGGCTGGCCAAGTTTAATAGTGTCCGGCAAAGGATAGATTTTGTTCTGGGGTGAAATTCAATTGCCAAAATAGCAATCCCCTAAATCTGGTGTTCCAGCTGTGGCTGGCCAAGTTTAATAGTGTCCGGCAAAGGATAGATTTTGTTCTGGGGTGAAATTCAATTGCCAAAATAGCAATACCGTAAATCTGGTGGTTTCAGCTGTGGCTGGCCAAGTTTAATAGTGTCCAGCAAAGGATAGATTTTGTTCTGGGGTGAAATTCAATTGCCAAAATAGCAATCCCTAAATCTGGTGTTCCAGCTGTGGCTGGCCAAGTTTAATAGTGTCCGGCAAAGGATAGATTTTGTTCTGGGGTGAAATTCAATTGCCAAAATAGCAATACCGTAAATCGGTGGTTTCAGCTGTGGCTGGCCAAGTTTAATAGTGTCCGGCAAAGGATAGATTTTGTTCTGGGGTGAAATTCAATTGCCAAAATAGCAATCCCCTAAATCTGGTGTTCCAGCTGTGGCTGGCCAAGTTTAATAGTGTCCGGCAAAGGATAGATTTTGTTCTGGGGTGAAATTCAATTGCCAAAATAGCAATACCCTAAATCTGGTGGTTCCAGCTGTGGCTGGCCAAGTTTAATAGTGTCCGGCAAAGGATAGATTTTGTTCTGGGGTGAAATTCAATTGCCAAAATAGCAATCCCCTAAATCTGGTGTTCCAGCTGTGGCTGGCCAAGTTTAATAGTGTCCGGCAAAGGATAGATTTTGTTCTGGGGTGAAATTCAATTGCCAAGATAGCAATCCCCTAAATCTGGTGTTCCAGCTGTGGCTGGCCAAGTTTAATAGTGTCCGGCAAAGGATAGATTTTGTTCTGGGGTGAAATTCAATTGCCAAAATAGCAATACCCTAAATCTGGTGTTCCAGCTGTGGCTGGCCAAGTTTAATAGTGTCCGGCAAAGGATAGATTTTGTTCTGGGGTGAAATTCAATTGCCAAAATAGCAATACCATAAATCTGGTGGTTTCAGCTGTGGCTGGCCAAGTTTAATAGTGTCCGGCAAAGGATAGCTTTTGTTCTGGGGTGAAATTCAATTGCCAAAATAGCAATCCCCTAAATCTGGTGTTCCAGCTGTGGCTGGCCAAGTTTAATAGTGTCCAGCAAAGGAAAGATTTTGTTCTGGGGTGAAATTCAATTGCCAAGATAGAAATCCCTAAATCTGGTGTTCCAGCTGTGGCTGGCCAAGTTTAATAGTGTCCGGCAAAGGATAGATTTTGTTCTGGGGTGAAATTCAATTGCCAAAATAGCAATACCGTATATCGGTGGTTTCAGCTGTGGCTGGCCAAGTTTAATAGTGTCCGGCAAAGGATAGATTTTGTTCTGGGGTGAAATTCAATTGCCAAAATAGCAGTCCCCTAAATCTGATATTCCAGTTGTGGCTGGCCAAGTTTAATAATGTCTGGCAAAGGATAGATTTTGTTTTGGGGAGAAATTCAATTGCCAAAATAGCAATACCATAAATTGGTGGTTTCAGCTGTGGCTGGCCAAGTTAAATAGTGTCCGGCAAAGGATAGCTTTTATTCTGGGGTGAAATTCAATTGCCAAAGAAGCAATCCCCTAAATATGGTGTTCCAGCTGTGGCTGGCCAAGTTTAATAGTGTCCAGCAAAGGATAGATTTTGTTCTGGGGTGAAATTCAATTGCCAAGATAGAAATCCCCTAAATCTGGTTTTCCAGCTGTGGCTGGCCAAGTTTAATAGTGTCCGGCAAATGATAGATTTTGTTCTGGGGTGAAATTCAATTGCCAAAATAGCAATACCGTAAATCGGTGGTTTCAGCTGTGGCTGGCCAAGTTTAATAGTGTCCGGCAAAGGATAGATTTTGTTCTGGGGTGAAATTCAATTGCCAAAATAGCAATCCCCTAAATCTGGTGTTCTAGCTGGGGCTGGCTAAGTTTAATACTGTCCGTCAAAGGATATATTTTGTTCTGGGGTGAAATTCAATTGCCAAAATAGCAGTCCCCTAAATCTGGTGTTCCAGTTGTGGCTGGCCAAGTTTAATAGTGTCCGGCAAAGGAAAGATTTTGTTCTGGGGTGAAATTCAATTGCCAAGATAGCAATCCCCTAAATCTGGTGTTCCAGCTGTGGCTGGCCAAGTTTAATAGTGTCCGGCAAAGGATAGATTTTGTTCTGGGGTGAAATTCAATTGCCAAAATAGCAATACCGTAAATCTGGTGGTTTCAGCTGTGGCTGGCCAAGTTTAATAGTGTCCGGCAAAGGATAGATTTTGTTCTGGGGTGAAATTCAATTGCCAAAATAGCAATCCCCTAAATCTGGTGTTCCAGCTGTGGCTGGCCAAGTTTAATAGTGTCCGGCAAAGGATAGATTTTGTTCTGGGGTGAAATTCAATTGCCAAAATAGCAATACCCTAAATCTGGTGGTTTCAGCTGTGGCTGGCCAAGTTTAATAGTGTCCGGCAAAGGATAGATTTTGTTCTGGGGTGAAATTCAATTGCCAAGATAGCAATCCCCTAAATCTGGTGTTCCAGCTGTGGCTGGCCAAGTTTAATAGTGTCCGGCAAAGGATAGATTTTGTTCTGGGGTGAAATTCAATTGCCAAAATAGCAATACCGTAAATCGGTGGTTTCAGCTGTGGCTGGCCAAGTTTAATAGTGTCCGGCAAAGGATAGATTTTGTTCTGGGGTGAAATTCAATTGCCAAAATAGCAGTCCCCTAAATCTGGTGTTCCAGCTGTGGCTGGCCAAGTTTAATAGTGTCTGGCAAAGGATAGATTTTGTTCTGGGGTGAAATTCAATTGCCAAAATAGCAATACCATAAATTGGTGGTTTCAGCTGTGGCTGGCCAAGTTTAATAGTGTCCGGCAAAGGATAGCTTTTGTTCTGGGGTGAAATTCAATTGCCAAAATAGCAATCCCCTAAATCTGGTGTTCCAGCTGTGGCTGGCCAAGTTTAATAGTGTCCGGCAAAGGATAGATTTTGTTCTGGGGTGAAATTCAATTGCCAAAATAGCAATCCCCTAAATCTGGTGTTCCAGCTGTGGCTGGCCAAGTTTAATAGTGTCCGGCAAAGGATAGATTTTGTTCTGGGGTGAAATTCAATTGCCAAAATAGCAATACCCTAAATCTGGTGGTTCCAGCTGTGGCTGGCCAAGTTTAATAGTGTCCGGCAAAGGATAGATTTTGTTCTGGGGTGAAATTCAATTGCCAAAATAGCAATACCCTAAATCTGATGGTTCCAGCTGTGGCTGGCCAAGTTTAATAGTGTCCGGCAAAGGATAGATTTTGTTCTGGGGTGAAATTCAATTGCCAAAATAGCAATACCATAAATCTGGTGGTTTCAGCTGTGGCTGGCCAAGTTTAATAGTGTCCGGCAAAGGATAGCTTTTGTTCTGGGGTGAAATTCAATTGCCAAAATAGCAATCCCCTAAATCTGGTGTTCCAGCTGTGGCTGGCCAAGTTTAATAGTGTCCGGCAAAGGATAGATTTTGTTCTGGGGTGAAATTCAATTGCCAAAATAGCAATCCCTAAATCTGGTGGTTCCAGCTGTGGCTGGCCAAGTTTAATAGTGTCCGGCAAAGGATAGATTTTGTTCTGGGGTGAAATTCAATTGCCAAAATAGCAATACCGTAAATCTGGTGGTTTCAGCTGTGGCTGGCCAAGT
>JAKVIS010001950.1:0-27269 GCA_033119425.1 Bufotes viridis
AATATCTCATTGTAGGGCTAGTATTTAGGCCCAGTAGAATGTGAAAAAATATGTAGGATTATGCCTTCAGCAATTGTATTTCAACACTTTATGTAATATACCCTTTAACGGACAGAAATACAATGGGAGATGCACGGTAGCGTGTGGTTAATGAGGATGACCCTCTAAGCACTTATACACACCTTTAAGTGTAATATACCCTTTTAGGGGACAAATTAACACTTGGCCTGGGCAAACAGCTGAACATCAGATTCAGGGTATTAAGCTATAGCTGGCAAGTGAATTTCAAGCCAGAAAAATATATCCTTTGCAGGACACTATGAAACTTCGCCAGTCACAGCTGCTGAAACCACTGATTTATGGTATTGCTATTTTGGCAATTGAAATTCACCCCAGAACAAAATATACCCTGTTGCGGACAGCTATTAAACTTAGACCTGCCAACTGCTGGAACACCAGATTTAGGGTATTGCTATTTTGGCAATTGAATTTCACCCCAGAACAAAATATATCATTTGCCGGACACTATTAATACTTGGCCAGCCACTGCTGGGACCACCAGATTTACGGTATTGCTATTTTGGCAATTGAATTTCACCCCAGAGCAAAATATATCCTTTGGCCGGACACTATTATACTTTGCCAGCCAATGCTGGGACACCAGATTTAGGGGATTGCTATTTTGGCAATTGAATTTCACCACAGAAAATAATCTATCCTTTGCCAGACAGCAGACAGTATTATACTTGGCTAGCCAAAGCTGGAACACCAGATTTAGGGGATTGGTATTTTGGCAATTGAATTTAACCCCTTAATAAAATATAGAAATTGCTATCCTGAGTTTCTAGGGTGACAATAAGCACAGCCAAGCCCCTGATGTAGGATATAGCAAAAAAAAAAACTAGTATTGATGGATTGATGGACTTGGTGGCAGCTTGTTCTGGTGCACCACAAGTCACAAAATGGCCGCCGATCACCCCAGAAAAAAAGTGACAGAAAACGCTCTGTGCAGCCTAAAAACCAGTGAGCAATTAACTAGCAGAAGTTGAATCATTCACAGCTGTAGATCGATCACTTCATTAGGTGCTTTTGCTGACTTTTCCTGCCTAATCTCGCCCTCACAGAAGCTGCGTCCCTCTCCCTACACTAATCAGAGCAGTGTGACGTGCGGCGCTACGTGACTCCAGCTTAAATAGAGGTTGGGTCACATGCTGCACTTGGTCAATCACAGCCATGCCATTAGTAGGCATGGCTGTGATGGCTTCTAGGGCAAGAAGTAAAACGCTAGCTGATTGGCTGCTGTGCAGCCCTTCAGAAAGCGGAAGAAATCACGAACAACGGTCCCGAACCCAAACTTTTTTGAAAACTGAACTATGCCTTCGAACTGCTCGCCCAACACTAATCTCATATTGTTTCATTTCTACTTGTTCCTGACTGGATCTCGACGCCAGACTTGGAGCCCAGTGATCACATCCCAAGGATACCATTTGCATAAACCCTAACTGGTAACAGCCTTTACGGAAGAGTTCAAAGCTGCGCTGTCTTTTTTGGAATTAATGACTGAGTAAGTAGAATTTGGAACCTACTTTTTTACTATAGACCTGCTGGGCGCTTCAAGTGACATTGCGTGTTTGGGATTTTTTATTATATAGCTGAGACTTGTTTTTAGCTGATTTAGAGATATTTTATTGAGTGAGCTTCACTAACTAACTCCTGGTGCATCCTTTGACGTAATCGCATGCACCTTCCTCCACCTTCCCACCTCTAGGCCCGGCCGCCCGGGTGCAACCGGCCTGACCCCTACCACCCTCTGTGGAACTGGGTTCTGCCTCTTCCTCTGCCTGTCATTTTGAAACTGACGCAGTGCCATAGGTCGCTAGAGAAAAGCAGTATTATGTGGAAACAGGCATATCGCACTCACTCAACAAATATTTTGTGGAATCAGGTATATAGGACACGTAAATGAATATTTCCGTGGAATCAGGTATATCGCAGGCCTAAATAAATATTTCATGGAATCAGGTATATCTCAGGCATCAGTGTGCCAGCAACAAGTGCCTCTCTTTCCCAACAATGTGCCAGTAACAAGTGCCTTCCCCCCATGTGCCAGTAACAAGTGCCTCCCCCCATGTGCCGGGTAACAAGTGCCTCTTCCCCCCATGTGCCAGTATCAAGTGCCTCTTCTCATGCCCCCATGCGCCAGTAACATAGTGCCCCCCATGTGCCAGTAACAAGTGCCTCCCCCATGTGCCAGTAACAAGTGCCTCTCTTTCACCCTCTATGTGCCAGTAAACAATTGTATCCCCCATATGCCAGAAACACCTCCCTCTCTTTCTCTCCCCCATCTGCCAGCAGCTAGCTGCAAGTGTCCCCCATATGCCAGTAACAACTGCCTCCCCCATATGCCAGTGCAAAAAGCGCTCTCCCCTCCCCATGTGCCAGTAACAATTGCCTTCTCTCTCCCCCATGTGCCGGCAACAGATAGTCCGGTATAAAACAAAACAACCAAAACAACCAAAAACTTTTACCTACCTCTCCAAGGCAGCAATGCGATGCAGGCCTTCTTTCCGGCCTGTGTCCCACGCTGTATGGCCTCAGGTGCGGGATGATCGCCATTGCTGCCGCCGGGCACTCGACCTGATAGGCTGCGGCACTTGCAGCCGGCAGCCTATCAGAGGAACAGGGCAGGAAGCCGCCTCTCTCCCGCTGTCATACGGCAACAGCCATCTGTATCGCTGTCCTGGAGGACGGTGAAACAGATGATCATGTGGAGATGAACCGCCTCCGCACCGAAACGTCCCATCCGTACCTGCCGCCGCAGGCCCTCTTCCCGGCCGGGCTCCTCGGACCACGTCCTGGCAAGTGCCTGAACGCTCAGTCCGCTCCTGGGTGTGTCACGGCCTGAACATTTAGTGGAATCAGGTGCATATCGCACCCACAATAAATATTTCGTGGGAATCAGGTATATAGGAACCCTAAAATCAATATTTGGTGGAAGAAGGTATATAGCACCCCTCAAAAATATTTTTTACTTATGTAGTAAACAAGATAGACACCCCTCTAACAGTAGAAAAAGACTGGTTATTCAGCCCAATTTGAGAATCAAGGCCTAATAGAATTGTTTATCTATCGTGCAATGTGGACCACCCAATAACAGTAGAAATAGACACAGCTCATGTACTCTAATTTGAGAATCAAGGCCTAATAGAAGTGCTTATCTATTAAACAAGGTGGACACCCTAATAACAGTAATAATATGAAAAACTGTGTTTTTAACTTTTTTTTGTCCACTCTGGGACTTCAACTTCTTAGGTCCTGATCCCCTCTGCAATGAACTGCAATACAACCTGCATTGTAATGCATTTGCTGTCATCTTTTATGCTGACACCCTGCTTGTGAGACCCAGCCTAAGGGCTGGATCTAACAGGCTTCCGTAGAAGAGCAAACTCTGATGCCTATGGAAGGCATCGGGCTGCCTTCTCTGCCATTGTGTCCCTGTCACTGCAGCGGGGACCCAATGGAGATGCGGAAGGCACCCGTACCCTCTGCAAACCCTCTGCTTGCCGCAGTCAGCTTTGACCGTGGCATACAAGGCGTTAATACACCGGCATCTGTGTTTTCTCCAATGCCGGGTATGCATGCAGGTGCCCGGTTTGTATCGTTTAGTAAATGAAAATATATAAGTATGCAGTAGCAGTGGAGGTAGTGGATGAGATGCAACAGTTAATACAGTAGGGGAATTCCCTGAGGATTTGAAAGCCCTTTTTAGAGACGATGCACGGGTGACTCAGGTGCATACAGGCATGCCAAACCTCCAGGTAGGACAACACCCGTCTTGTACCTCTACACTGTTGTATTATATGTTGTAGCCTTATCTTGTAAAAATGACTTTGTCCAGATACACTCCAGCTACACCAATTTATTTTCATACACTTCTCCTGTTGTGTAAGACTGCACTGATTCTAAGTTGTGACATGTCTGTCTTAGGTCTCCTCAGTCTCCTTAGGTCTACAGTCACCTCGTTTTGCTGCTGTGTTCCTTATATTAATCTTTATATATATATATATATATATATATATTTTTTTTTTTTTGTTATAACGCCTGCTGGTGAACCAGGCACAATTCACGTGGACATAACAGTTACAAAATAGGAAATGCACAGTGTTTGGACCAGAAATAAATACACATGATGACATGAGGTTAAGACAGTAGCGGGGTGCAGAAGTGGTAATGCCGCTCTGCGGTGTGGAGCTGTGGTGTGGAGCGGAGGCACGGAACCCCACAGAAGCACTAGTGAGTGCTTCTGTGGTCTTTCTGTCGATGTCCCCTTTCGCAAAAAAATAGAACACGTTCTAATTTTTTGCGGTGTGGACGAGCTCTGCAGACCCATTCAAGTTGAATGGGTCTCAATCCGCCCGGCCGCCGACGGATGTTGTCCGTGCATTGGGAACCGCATATTGCAGTCCCCAATGCACGGGCGATCCGTGTGCATGAGGCCTAAGGATATCTCATTGTGTATGTGATAACCCCAGCTTTGCTCCCTCTGTATAATAACGCCCGACAATGCCGCTCCAATCTGCCACCTATTTCTTTGTGCTCATATTCGCCGATGTCCTATAGAAAAGTATCAGTGATCAGAACTTCACTTTTGTTCTCACGGGTTCCTTCATCGCACTGACTGTCTTTGTGACTTCTTTTATTCTGAACCCTAAAGCATAGAGTATGTAGACATTTACATCAATTATTATTATTATTGTTATTCTTTATTATTACAATGCATCCAAAAATAAAAAGAAGCAAATAACAACAAATATAGAAAATCATGATTTCCGTACAGTTTAGTGTCAGCAGCTCCTAAGCATGTCTGAGCCATAATCCCTTCAATGTGCCCCCTGCTTCTTAATATCCTCCCGAATGTACTGTAACTGTATGTCAGCAGACAGTGGGGAGAGAGAGGACAGAGTAAAGCCTCATTCACACAGTCAGGGGTTCAGTCAGTGATTTCCATCAGTGATTTTGAACCATACCCAGGTGCAGCTCTAAACATAGAACAGGTGCAGATTCCCTTAGGTCTCATGCACACGAGCGTATTTTTGTGTCCGTTCCGTTTTTTGGCGCCCGTATGCTGGACCATTCACTTTAACAGGGCTACAAAAATGGAAATAACTCCCAACGTGTGCATTCCATGTCCGCATGTCCATTCCATAAAAAGACAGAACATGTCCTATTATTGTCCGCATTGCAGACAAGGATAGGGCCAGTTCTAATAGGGGTTGGGCATTCTGTTCCACAAAATGCGGAATGCACATTGCCGGTATCTACGTTTTGCAGATCTGCAATTTGCGGACCGCAAAACAACAACGATCGTGTGTTTGAGCCCTTATACCTTATGGGAATTTATCATGAGGAAAAATTTGAAGTCAGTTTTGCTTGAGTCTGTGTTGGAGTACTTTGTGCCACATTTATCAAATGTCCCATCGTACTTGATAAATTTGTCTTATCCTTAGGCCTCATGCACACAAACGTATATTCTTTCTGTGTCTGCTGCGTTTTTTCAGACCATTACACAGAACCATTAATTTAAAAAAACTGAAGTTACTCAGTGTGCATTCCGTTTCCGTATGTCCGTTCCACAAAAAAATAGAACATGTCCTATTATTGTCCGCTGTTCCGAATGCAAGCGGACGTCATCCGTATTATTTCCGGATCTGTTTTTTGCGGACCGCAAAATACATGCGGTCATCTGCATGAGCCCGTAAACCTAACACTTTGGTCTAGAAGCTCCTCCAGTTTCCCCTCCACCCTCCTCCTGGAGTGAGATTGCGACTTTTTAAAAAGTCGTAATCATAAATCTGGAGTGAAACTCATTAACATAGCTAACCACTCCCACTTTTTGACCCATATTACCAAACAGGAGTGAGTGCTGCAAAAAGTCACAAAATTTTGCTTAGGGCCTTATTCACACGTCCTCATATATATCCATGTATTCCGCAATTCTACGGAGCACATGCGGACCAGTCGACTGTGAATGGGGCATGGAGCGATGCGGAGAGAACACACTGTGCTCTCCGCATCAGTTTTGCGAGTGTGCCGCGATCTTACGGCCACAGCTCCGCAAAAAAGTAGAGCATGTCCTATTCTTGCCCGCAGTGCGGACAAGAATATACATTTCTATGGGGCTGCCGACCGGGTGTGTTTATGGATCCGCCAATTTGCGGATCCATAAGCACCTGCGGGACGTGTGAATAAGGCCTAAGTGAGTGTAAAAAAGTCACAAAAGCCCTATTTTGCCACTTTTTGACACCAGAATTCTTGAGTGAAGCGTGGCAAATCAGGGCCTATGTCTTTGTAGGCTCCAAATCTGGTTTTGGCTCACAATCACTGATGTCCACATTTTCTGCGGACAGCACACGTGCCCATTAATTTCAATTAGGGATGAGCGAATCGACCTGGATGGAACATCGAGTCGGTCACTGTCGCTTGTTTCAATACTGTATGGAGAAGGCGCTCCGTACAGTATTAGAACTATTGGCTCAGATGGGCCGAAGTTGTTACTTTGCAAGTTATTACTTCGTTATTACTTCTCAAAGAGGCTTCACATAATAACTTCAGAAATTGATTTATACTGTAAAAAACCATTTCCCGAACTCAGGTTCGGTTCCAAGGTACCACTAATTTAAATGTGTCTGTTCACTCAACCTTGGGTCAGTGAAAAAAAAATTACTGAGACATGCACTACTTTGGTCCGTGATGCAGACCTAACCGCCCATTGAAGTCTATGGGTCCGTGAAAATAACGGCCATGACACTAATGGCATCTGTGTTGTGGCCATATTGTGCCTGTTTCTCACTGAAAACTGATAAAAGATGCTCTGGAAATTATTTTTCAGTTGGATCCGTGGATTACGGATGACAAGCGGAGGGTAAAAACAGGCGCGCAGACCACATACAGATCCTCCATGGATGAAACACTGACTCTTTTTTTATTTTCATGGATGTCAAACTGACACAGAAGTGTGGACGAGGCCTAAGGCATAAGACTGTCCGCTTGCAGTCTATCACTAGGCACATGGTACTAATACATAGATACCTACTGTAGGTCTGTACAGGAGCTGCATACAAAAAGGTTGGTAGGTCTAGGTGACTAATTTTAAGGGAACCTGTCACAGGGATTTTGTGTACAGAGCTGAGGACATGGGCTGCTAGATGGCCGCTAGCACATCCACAATATCCAGTCCCCATATCTCTGTGTGCTTTTATTGTGTAAAAAACCTGATTTGATACATACGCAAATTAACCTGAGATGAGTCCTGTCTGTGAGATGATTCACGGACAGGACTCATCTCAGATTCATTACATATGTATCAAATCTTTACACAATAAAGCACACAACTATGAGGAACTGGGTATTGCGGATGTGCTAGCGACCATCTACAGCCCATGTCCTCAACTCTATACCTAAAATCCCAGTGATGGAGTTCCTTTAAGACTTTATTATTTATTTCTGTTGCATTGAAAAAATATATATATTTTCTTAGATTTGCAAAGAATATTGCAGCACTCCAGAACATCAGTGGAAATCAACAATGTATGATAGTAGATAGATAGATAGATAGATAGATAGATAGATAGATAGATAGATAGAATGAGGAACCTGCACTCCCTGAATTTTATAGTGGTCATTTTGGCACATAACAGGTAGTATTTGGTGTTAGATTCCCGTCTTACAGAGATCGCCTTGACGTGTGGCAGACAGGCCCAAATAATTTTGTACCAAATGTGTTTGCCCAGAATCTTAAATTTACAAAATAAGTGTAGCATTAGCACCAGAATATTTTCTATTACTATGGCATTATTGTACTTTGTTTGTGTCTGCAGAGCGCTGTTGCATTGTATTTTTTTCTTTGTGTTTCTAGCCATGGCAGCCTGCACCTGCGCATTGGGATGTGCTGACTGACACCCTTTTTTTGCAGGTGTACTAGAGCTGTACTAGAGGTGTGGCTGACCCCATTTAGTCTTGCACCCCTGACTAGCCTGTCTGCCCCATAGGCTGATTTTAATTAGAGTAAGTATAAAGCTGTAGCCTGCTCTCCCTGCATTCATTGGAAGCCATCTGGCACCAGGAAAGGTATAGAGTGGGCTCGGCATGCATGTTGGTACCTGCATTCCCTAAATTTAATGGAGGCCATTTGGCACAAAAATGATAAAAAGCAGAGTGGACCCAGCATGCATGTGGAACCTGCACTCCCTTAATTTTATGGTGGCCGTTATGGCACATAACAGGTAGCATTTAGTGTTAGGTTCCCGTCTTATAGAGATCACCTTGACGTTTGGCAGATGGGCCAAAATAATTTTGTACAAAATGTATTTGCCAAGAATCTCATATTTAAAAAATAGGCGTAGCATTAGCATCAGAATGTTTTCTATAATTATGGTATTATTGTACTTTATTTGTTTTACAGAGTGCTGTTGCATTGTATATTTTTTCTAGATGGATAGATATGAGATAGATAGAGATAGATGCTGTAGTTTTTACCCTATAAGATGAACTTTTCCCCCAGAAAGTGGAGGAGAATGGCAGTGCGTCTTATGGGGCGAATGCTGCAGTTTAGACTGATACACTGCCGACCGCATGCTGCACAGCATGGTTGGCGGGTGTATCAGTGGGCAAGGAGGAGTGGTTGGGGGTCGGCATCTAGTTTTGTAATGGCAGTGGGGCCCGGTGCAGTAACTGTATTCTATTGCACCGGCCAAGCTCACTGTAGTAATCCTAACTATAACTGTAGGCAATGTTTAACTATAATAATCTTCAATCCTATCCAATAATCTTCACTTACTAACGTCCGTAGCAGGCACTTTATGAATGAAGCAGACACGTGGCGTGAGTGCGTTACGCTGCCAGTGCCCGTCCGGCCTCCTGCCTGCTACGGACATTAGTAGTGAAGATTAATAGATAAGATTGAAGATTAATATAGTTAAACATTGCCTACAGTCTACACTAGGGACACTGTTATGGAGAGACTGTGGATGACACATATCATAAGATACTATTTGTGTCATCCACAGATCCCCATAACAGTGTCAGCCACAGACCCCCATAACAGTGTCAGCCACAGACCCCCATAACAGTGTTAGCCACAGACCCCCATAACAGTGTCAACCACAGATCCCCATAACAGTGTCACCAACAGATGCCCCATAATAGTGTCATCCACAGACCACCATTAGTTCAAAACCCACTAAATGGGCGTGATGGATCAGTGAAAACGGACAAAATAGAGCATGCATTCGTGCTAAAAACACTGACCCATGGACCGTGCTAAAATATTGACGTGTGAATGAGGCTTTACTCAGGACTTTAGTGAAGCCCCTTTGCAGTGATTACAGCCTCCAGTCTTCTGTGTTATGATGCCACATCTGGTTTGGGGCATTTTCTGCCATTTTACCTGCAGATCTCAAGATCTATTAGGTTGGATGAGGGACCATCTGTGGACAGCCATTTTCAGGTCTATCCAGAAATGTTAGAAGGGGTTCAAGTCAGGGCTCTGGCTGAGCCACTCAAGGACATTCAGAGTTGGCTGTGTGCTTAGGGTCATTGTCTTGTTGGAAGGTGAACCTTCGGCCCAGTCTGAGGTCCACAGCACTGCTGATCAGGTGTTTGTTAAGAATAACTCTCTACTTTGCTCCATTGAGCTTTCCCTCTACCCTAACCAATCCCCCTGTCCCAGCCACTGAGGAATACCCCACAACATGATGTTGCCGATGCTGCTACCATTATGCTTATCTAAACGGATGGTATTGGGCAGGTGAAGCACAGGCCGGACTTAAGGCTGCAAGACTGGGGGTAGGCCTAGCATGACAAGGGTTTGGAGGGAGTGGGTTTTGATGCTAGGGGTTAATGGAGGTGGGGAGCCATTAGGGGAGGGGTGTAGGGCTTATAAAGAACAGCAAGGGCGGGAATAGGATCATATCACTTGGGGCAGCAGTCTTGCAGCAGCCCCTGTCCTTGCTGCTGCATTACCTCTTGAGGTGCTTACCTTTTTCCCAAGATGGCTTCTGTTGAGGCTTTGCTGGCGCAGCTCTGGGCAAGGAGTGAGTTTTCCACAGGAACTGTGGAATCTGCCATTTGGTCAGCTGGTGACTTGGTGAGGGGATCCTTGTCGGGATCCTTGTAGGGAGTTGGGTGGCGTATAATAGGGCTTGGGGACTATGGGAGGAATGGAGGAGCGTTTGAGGGTGAGAGTTGGACAAAGGGGCTTTTTGTGGGGCACCGCAAGGCGTTGTCGTCCGAAGCAGAGCAAATAGGGGGGAATATCGAGGGGATTTGAAGAAATAAATTGAATCCAGTCCTTGTGATGAGGATGAGAAGCAGCTTTACTTTACATAAACGTTTCTCCAAACGATTTATAGACTTTGTCTTGATTCCCAGCAGGCTTTAGCATTAATTCTGGCAGGCGAACACACTCAACTCTGCTACATCTGTTGCTCTCTGGCTTTGCTGTGCTAACAGGCTTAAGTAGAATCTTTGCTTTTTGCTTTAGGCTGCAACTTATCTCTGTAGTTTGTCTCTATATTAATACCAATGAATCTATACCTCCTGGCTTCAGAGGCTTCTGGCTTTGGCCTCTGTGTCCAGCAGAGCTGAAGGTGCTCTAGCTGGCTTAGGCAGGACACGTCCAGCAGGAGCAGTGGACCTGCTTCTTTCCCCAAGTAGGGGTACTCTTCACTGAGCCCTAACTAACTAAACTCCTCCTTAAAGGGAGAGAAGAGTATGAAAAGAAGGTTCCATATTCTGCAATTGCAGCTCTGCCATGCTTGCTGCCACCTTCTGGTGAACCAGGTACATTACATGAACAATAACAATTGCATAGAAATAGCAATGCACATTGTATAAGACCTGCAATAAATGCATAAAGATGACACTGTGTTAGCCCATAGGAGACAGTAGCAGGGTGTGTTACGGAAACACCGGGAGAGGCTATGGGCAACTCCACAGCCAGAACACTCATGCTTGAAATGGCAGTCAGAAAGGAACTTGCAGTGCCCTTCGTTAAACTGCCAGCAGCAACCTTTCTACTGCCATAAGATGTTTCTGCCGCCAAAGCTCCCCCTGAGAACCCCCTTGTGGTGCAGCCGCATCTGCAAGCTGATATCTTTATGGTCCCAATGTATATTTGGCCGGATCACATTACGCTGGCGGAACTGCTCATCATAGTGCAGCCACAGCAGCCACTGATCACTGCATCTCTTGGTCCTGGACAATCCTCAAACCCCCGACCCCAGCTACCGCCTCAGCACAGGTTCGATTGTCTCCTCTTGGCCATCCTCATCCTCTCCCAAACCTTGACTCCATTCACCTTCCTCCACTGACAGTGATGCAGGAGGCACGCCCCTTAGTCCAGAGGGCAGGGTCACAATCTTCTTCAGCTGTGTGCCCATGCCCACCCAGCAGGTGGCCGTCCTCCCATGCCTGCCACTTCCCCCTGATCGTCTCTGTACTCAATACAGCAGAGGAATCTCCATTAGCTGCTCCTCCTGGACTCCCACCCGCAGCCACTCTTCTGGTTGGCAGCCGCGGACCGATCCCAAAATGCGGCCAAGATTCCAGGTAAAACTCCAGCTCGCTCCATGCTCTGTCTCTCCAGCACGGAGCCTGCCGCATCTTCGACTGCGCCCCCACCGGCCATAAGAAACAGGAAGAGAATTAACTCTTCCCTCTCCCGTAGAGTCCACCTGCCGTGCTGGATTCCTCCCAGCACGACTGCGGGCAGAAGAGGTTCCACTGCCCAGCCAGTTAAACCAGAAAGGTCCCTTAAGGCGCTCCCTAAGCGCCGCCGGACTCTTGGGGTAACCTCAGGTGCTCAGGGGGCCACAATCCCCATGCCTGAGTCCTAGAAATGGGGCTGCCCCAGCTACACTAACCCCCAGCAACGCAGCCTGGAGCATCTCCTGAATCCACTCCTGACCATGGCTCACAGCCTCTGCCCTGACCTCTGCAATGAATTGCTCCAAGGAAGCCATAACTCCCTGTAACGTCTCTCTCCTTTTCTACAGTGGACTAAACAGCCTCTCCTCCTTGCCTTAAATATCCAGCACCAAAATGCCACTCCATCCCTTGCTCCACCCCTGCCATATCCCTCCAAACTAACAAAATTAACGCTATCCACCTCACCTTCCACCTAAGTCAAGCCGCATTTCGCTACGGCTGCTCCCGCTCCATTGCTTGTCTTGTAAAGACTGTAAAGTGTGTGAGAGAGAGAGAGAGTAATACTGGGAGGACTACACCACCATTGTGTTGCCTATACACTACCATTGAAGATACTACAGCCCTGTGAAATAACTCTGAACTGTGACTTTGCTGCTACTTTTACTACTACTCTCATCATCAACTGAGTAAAGAGACTTTATTTATCATAACTAGAGTTGTGTGAATCGAATCCAACAAAGTGGAATTTGATCCGAATTTCAGGATAAATTTGATTAGCTGTGATGCCGAATTTATTTGTTCTTCCTTGTAGCGAATAAATTTAACATGAAATAGTGAAAAAAACTAAAAAATCAAGCGTATTTCCTCCATTTGCTCGTGACAGACTGGCCGCAGTCATCTTGATTGAATATCTCAGCTTAAATCCCGTGTGTGATGATGTATGATGTCACCACACTGGCCAGTCATCTGAGGCCACTGCAGTGTCCCACTCAGTGATGGTCGTGGGCACTTCAAACTTTTGTATATGCCTATCTAATGTATTTATGTGTGAGTGTGACTACTCAACAGGAGTGCGGTAGCCAACAAACCCAACCCTAGTGTAGTCCCTAGCAGTGTATGACTGCTCCTGTGCTACACTCCACAACAGGTGTCTCACAGTGGTATGTGCGGCATTGGTGCCATTAATCAATTACCTGGCAACTTGGTAAACAAACCTATTAAACCTTTTGCCCTGGGTGCTAATACGCCCATTGATAAACTGTTGCCCACAATCAGCAGTTAACTCATTGTAAACAAACACACGTGCCCACTATAGCATTGCTGAACACATACACACAGCTACTGCGGTGTGAGCACAAATCAACGAGGAATGACTTGGTTGTCTATATTCCCTTAGTTTGGCCCCACTTGCTGCTCGGCAGCGTTTTTGCCCTCTCTGGCTCATCAGGAGTAGTGTTGAGCAAGCATGCTCGGCTGAACACCAGTTTGCCTCGAGCATCGCCATGCTTGGCACATTGCTGTGTTCGGCCGAATGCCGCGTGTGCTTGAGCGCGATGCTCGAGTCAGTGTATTTAAATATAATTTAGCCTCTATTTCTGAAAAGTTTCTGACGGGTTTGAACTTACATTACAGCAAGAACCTTAACCACTACACTATAAAGCTGTATGGCCAGTTACTCAAAAAAAAAAAAAAAAGAGACTGCTGTTTTGGAATACTTATTTACTTATTACTTATTTTATTTTTAAGTAACTGGCCATGCCAGCTCTATATATGTGGTGGTTAAAGTCTTGGCTGTGAATGTAGAAAGGTTGTGAGTTGAAATCCTGCCAGAAACTTTTCGCAAATAGAAGGCTAAATTAGATCAGCTACATTGGGTGTCCCCAAGCACTGACTTCACATATGGACATAGCTAAATATGGAGTGCAGAGCAGGGACTCCTAAGCTGAACTAGGTCCCAACACCCTCCCTCTTCCAGAGCAGGGAGTGCCTGGTTTAATGCTTGGGTTCTCCCATTGACTTCCATTGTGCTCAGATGCTCTGTAGAGCACCTGAGCATGGCGAAGATGTTCTCTGCGAGCAAGGACTTTGGTGCTCGATCAACACTACTGAATACAAGGGACCAAATGGCGGTAACTAGATACCCTGGGTATATGTGTTGAATTGTCACATGAGACAATGGTATCCACTCAATCAGGTGAAACATACGTATAATAGACCTCTGTATAATCCCCAGGTGAACCAGGAGGTGCCATATGGACCCTTCCAGTAAAGAGGGAGCACCGAAGTCCATGTGATACATAACACAGGGATGTGGTGAGTCCGGATATAGTCAGGTGGCTCATGGGGGCCACATTAGAGGAAGCAGACAAAGGAATTGTATTATTTGAGGCCCTGTGGTTGGATTGTGCGCCAGTCTAAATATCCACTGAGCCTCCTTTTGCAGTAGCCTTTTATCAAAGTCCCCTCCTCTTGGAGACCTTCTGACCACTTCACCCCTTAAATTTGACCACATCACGTCATTGTTATGTAGAATTGGAGACGTGCTAATCAGGAATCCGCACCTCTCTGAATATCGTTAAGATGTTCCCTAATCATTCTACGGAATTCACGGAATATTTTCCCTACTACTGTTTACCATATCTGCATGTGGCCAAGTACCAACCCGCTTCGTTCTGCAATTAATGGAAGGATCTGATGGTAAGTTTTTGTATGACAGTGCTGGTAAATTCATTACCTAATTGAATAGCACAACATGCCACACAGCCCCCACATCGAAATGTTCCTTTAAGGTTGGTACTCAGCCATGTGGTAGTTGTAGGGGCTTGAAAGAAACTATGGACCAATCAATCACTCAGGTTATGTCCCCAACGATATGTAATTAGAGGTGCATCCTCAATAAGATGGCCTACATTGGGGTCAGATTTTAGGATGCCCCAATACCGTGTAAAGCTCTCTTACAGTTTCATATGCCTCATCATATGTAGCAATGATACGCATCTGTCCAATATCGGATGATTTGGTATTTATAATGTATTCCGATCAAAAGCCAGGGAATGCTGTTAAGCCCTAGCTAATACGTGTTGCGGGTATCTTCTGTTTCTGAATCTGCCGGAGATCCTTAGAGGCCGCCTAAAAATCAGACACCGTAGAACAATTCCGGCGTAACCTAAGGTATTGTCCTTTAGGGATACCTTTTTTTCAGGACATAGGATGACAGCTGTCCCATCGCAGAGTTACTAGTAGTAGCCGTCTCTTTGCGAATAGAGGGTACCCATTTGCCATCCTGGTCCTAAGATGGTTAAATCCAAAAAGGTTATCTGATACTCCTGAATTTCAGGCGTGAAAAATAGTCCAAGCGTGTTTTTGTTTAGGTCAGCCGACGAAGTTGCTAAACTCCGATCTACTTCCTGACCACAGAATGAGGACATCATCAATATATCGCAACCACAGATTTATGTGGTCGGTACATTTATTCTTCTCCGCGAACACAACTTCTGCTCCCACCAGCCCAGTTAGAGGTTGGCGGAAGTAAGTAAGTGGTGGTGCGTAGAAAAGAAAAACATTGTGTTCAAGATAAAACTAGAGGAGTTCAAGGACAAACTCATTGTGCTGCCAGAGATGAGTGCCTCGTTGGTTTAAAAGGGCGCTACAGCTCCACACCCCTTGTCATACTGGCGCCTCCACATCAAGCATTGCCAACATAGTCTAATCATCAATCTACCCCTCCAGTCTTTTTATAACTTTTTTTATATAGTTCTAATAAAGATTGATTTTAGTTAATCCCACACAACATTCCTTTGGTCAGTGATTGGCAAAGTATAGACAGATATAGACAGGAGAGAACTCCTCAAATTACAATTGCCCAGCCTGTTACAAGGAATACAGCTCAACCAATATTTGGATTATTGCTTTGCTATCTAAATGAACTGTGCTGACTACCCTTGATCAAGTAAAAGTTTTGTTGTTTACAATAATTGACTCCTCATCCTTTCTCCCACCTACCGCGTCCACGAACACTCAGGGACCCTGCTGCCAAAGCACCTTAAGCCATCCACCAGAGGGCACCTTGGGGGAGTAGCAGTTTGGGTGGCAGCTCTCTGGGGGTGTCAGAGCCCAAAAGCAATGGCGCCTATCAATACAGGGCGCCTGGAGCTTCGGTCCTGTCACTCACCGTTCAGCTCCCACTGAGTATTAATCGAGGACAAAGTGCTCGGGTGCTCAGGAGTATAATGGAAATCAATGGGAGAACCGAGTATTAAACCAGGCACCCCCTGCTCTGAAGAGGAGGGTGCCTGGTTCATAGGAAAAGGTAGAGAAGTGATGGAAACACCACCAATGGTTCGGGAACAGCATGGGAGGATGTCTACATGCATCTTGGACTCCCAGGTCGCTGCTGGGAATGATGTTTTCCGAGTAGTATGACACTTTTACGCAGACTGAGAATACGCACAAAACTGAAAGATAAAATCGATTTTAGAGGAAAAATTGTTAGGAAACATTCTTTCCACTGTATATAAAGTGCAAGTGCTGCCAGAGTTACAAGCAAGAGGACCTCCGATGCAACCTGTATATCACATAAAGAGTGCCTCATTCACATTGTGGTACAATTGTTCATGAAGTTGGGACTCCTACACTCATAAGGCTTATGCACTAAGTTAAAGGGCTGCCAAAATTACAAGGAATCGGCAGTCAGTACACCCATTGTTACACATAACGGAGGTATCATACACACCATTAAAAAATTATGATTGATTGGCCTGCTGGTGACCCTCAGAAACATTTGGAGCAAGGGCCTGCTGATCCTGACCATCTAAAACATTAGGGACGAGGGCCTGCTGCTGAGCTGACCATCTAAAACATTATGGTTGAAGGCCTGCTGCTGAGCTGACCATTTAAAAAATTATGGGAGAGTGCCTGCTGCTTGGCTGACCAGCGAAAAGAACTATGGTTGAGGGCCTGCTGCTGAGCTGACCCTCTAAAAGGTTGTAGCTGAGGGCCTGCAGTTGAGCTGACCTTCTAAAACATATCGCGAGGGACTGCAGGTGAGGCTGACCCTGTAAAGATTATAGATGAGGGTCTGCAGGTGAGGCTGACCCTGTAAAACATTCTATGTGAGCCTGCGGGTGACCTTGCCATCGAACATTGCTGACATTGCTGACACTCTGTTGAAATGGCTGACATCTGTGCTGAAACAGATCTCAGGCGTTTAACCCACGTAAATGCCGCAGTCCGTAGGGGACCGCTATATGGAAGGGTTAACAGGGAATCGGGGTCTGCTGTGCCTTTGCAGCTACTTGACAGGATGGTATCACAGAGGGAGGGCCCTCCCCATCACCCGCTGCTCTGTTGTGGCAGCGGGTGATGGTACTACTCATCAACAGGACACCTTCACAGGCGTACTGCTTGCCATGGTAATGGTGAAGTCTGATCAGACTTCTGCTAAACGCCTCATGAACATGACCGTTGTTTGTTTCAGCGTCCGTTCCATTTTTTTCACGGATAGGATGCTTCCCCATTCATTTCAATGGGTCCGTCAAAAAATGCGTATGGTTAACCATTTTTGTTCCGCATCCGTGTTTACCTTCCGTCAAAAAAATAGAGCATGTCCTATTTTTTTCACGTTTATGGACAAGGATAGGCATTATTACAATGGATCTTCCAAAAAAACATCAGGCTGTGGAAGGCCTCAGTGTCCCACAAGCCTAAATAGCAGCATTTCAGGGCCAGTAATTTGGAGCTACTCATTTAGTGCTATGGCCTGTGGGTGGGTGGCTGGGTAATTGTGCTTGCATTCAAATGCCTGGGGTAAGGATATTTGGAGCTGTGCTGGGACAGGAAAGTGGATGTGGTCGCTGATGGTGCTTGCACAGGTCCAGGTGCAGGGTGGGAGTCATGCGTGCCTGCGCTTCGACAGGGAGATTGGCCAACAGCACGTCAACATAGGGAAAGAAGGAGCCAGTGGTGTGACCTGCAGACACAGATTGTGGACCTAGGCATTCGTTTCATTTATTAGGGTGCTTGTATGCCATGTGGAGGATCAAGCTAGTGGTGGTAAGGTTCCTAGTGTTCATGCCCCAGCTCATTTTGAGTGACGGCTGGGTTGCAAACTACTATTCTTTTGCCGTCCATACTTTCCTCAAAAAAAGTGCCATACTGCGGAACACCTACCCCTTAGCATGGGAGATTTCCACAGGGGGTGCTCCATGAAACAGTTGTGGACCTGTTTGGTCCTGTCACCACAAGTCAGTCTCCAGTAGCCAGGAGTCTGGTCAGCACAATCCTTCAGGTGTGCTTGGCGAGAGGGCCAAATGAAGGAATGGCGATGAAGAGAGGTCCTCAGAATATCCGAGTGTGGGATCCACTTGTTTGGCCAGAGTCTCCATGGTGGGAGGAAGGAAGATCAGGGTGAGGATTGTGTTTACCAGACTCCTCGCTACTGAGACTGGACTTGGTGGAAGACAGGGTGGTGCTTAACTGGAAGCATCATCATGCTGCAATCCAACTGACCACCTGGTCGCACGTGGACTTTAGAGTGGTGTCCTGCGCCTCCCTGCAAGTGGGACATGAAGCTAGGTATCGTGGATGATTGTTTTTTGGCAGCAGGCACAGTTTCAATGCGCCTAGGGCCATGGCCTCTCGTGCACCATCAGCATCACGGCCACTTCCCGTCCCTTACTGCTCTCCTTCTTCATTTTAAATGTTACACATGCTTGAAAGTATGTCACACGTGCAGTAGCGTAGGATTTGGAAGTGTATGCGCCAAAAATGTAAAAAGGTATTTTGGATGTGGAAACGTCACAACAGGAGATATCAACGCAGATAATGTCAATGCTGTCACCAGTGGCTAATAAAAAATTACAGGGAATGTCACAGGTATTTGGGATGAGGAAACGTTTTACAGGACAGGTACCACAGGTAATGTCACTGTTCGCAGTGTCTACCGAAAAAGTACACTGTATGTCACAGATAAATTTTTAAACCACATGTTACAATGGAGATATCCGCAGATAATGTCAATGCTGACACCAGCGACTAATTAAAAATTACAGGGAATGTCACAAATATTTGGGATGAGTAAACGATATATTGGACAGGAACCACAGGTAATGTCACTGTTCGCAGCATCTACGGAAAAAGTACTGTATGTCACAGATAGAAAATTTAAACGCACACGTTACACTTTAGATGTGGCCCTGGTAATGTCCTTTTCAGAAGCGGACACCGTCTACTGAAAAAGTACATAGTGTCCAGATAATTTTTAAACGCACACTTTACACTGTAGATGTGGCCCTGGTATTGTCACTGTCAGAAGCGGACACCGTTTATTGAAAAAGTATACTGGATGTCACTGATAGTTTTTTTTTTTATGCGCACACTTTACACAGGAGATGTGGCACGGAAAATGTAACTGTCCACAGCGGACACCGTCTACGGGAAAAAGTACACTGGATGTCACTGATATTTTTAGGGATGCGCACACTATACACAGGAGATGTGGCACGGATAATTTAACTGTCCGTGTGGCCTATTAGATGCTATTTAGTGCAGGATGCGCTAAAAATATATATTGCTGCTGTCACACTCAATAGTCATAATAGGACTTTTGGGCCTCTGAAAAGTCTTTCTAGTAAAAATCTTCCAATAACACTCCCTACACTGTCTGTCCCTTCCTATGCTCAGCTTTCCCTGACTAATACTGGGCCAAACACGTTTTGTTGGGTGCTATATAGCACCCGAAGAAGCGTTCGGCCAGCCAATCACTGTAATGCCAATAGCCAACATGGCTATGGCATTAAAATGCGTGCCAGCACCTCCCTGTACATTTATTGGCTGCGTAGCAGCCAAGAAACGCAGCGCAGGGAGGAGATTCGAGCATTTGCACTCGAGGCACATACAGTACTCAGTCGAGTTCGGGCGAGGCATGCTCAATCAACAATACTCCCCACGCTCCCCCCTCATTCAGGCCGGCGGGGCTCTGAATGGTAAAGCAGGAGAATTCTCCCTGCTCCACCATTCAGCCTGCAGGCACAGAACGCGCTGATGGCCTTTGTGGGAGGAGCCTGCAGCCCGAAGTCTGCATTTGCCCCTCCCACTCAGTGCTGTGGAGCGATCTGTGTCTGCAGGGAGAGAGATGTGAGCTTCAGAAAAGGGACAAGTGAGTAGTTATTGTGTTTTGTTTTTGTTTTTTTAACACAGAGGGGCAAAATGGGCATTTCTACTATGGATGGTGCACAGTGGCCATTTCTACTCTGGAGGGTTCACAATTGGCATTGCTAATTTGAAGGGGGCGCAATAGGCATTTCTCTCATGGAGTGGGCAAAATGGGTATTGCTAATGTGAAAGAGGCACAATGGGCATTTCTATTCTGGAGGGGCACAATGGGCATTTCTACTCTGGAGGGGGCATGGAAGGCATTGCTAAAGTGAAGGGTGCACAATGTGCATTTTTACTACGGAGGGGGCACAATGGGCATTTCGACTCTGGAGGGCACAATGGACATTACTACTAATAAGAGGGCACAGTGGGCATTATTACTGTGAAGGTGGTACAATGGACATTACTACTATTGAGGGTCAATATTACTTTGAAGGAGGCACGAAGGGTTATTACTATGAAGGGGGCACAAAGGGGATTATTACTATGAAGGGGGCACAATGGGGATTATCACTATGAAGGGGGCACAATGGGGATTATTACTGTGAAGGGGCACAAAGAGGGCATTAAAACTGTGAAAAGGGGCTCAGAGAGGGCATAACTACTGTGAGGGGGCACAATAAAGGGATAAGTACTTTAAGGGGGCACAATGTAGGTATTACTACTGTTAGGGCACACATCTGTACAAAACTACTGTGAAGGTTGTACAATGAGGCCAATACTACTGTGAGAGTGCTGATATTTTTAAGTATTGGAGGAGGGGTCCAGAGAAAGGACCCGCCCCAGATTTTCTTGCACAAAGTAAAATTAAGGGTTTTCTAATGGTTCAATGTTACTTTCTGTCATTTGATGAGGTGCATTACTGGGGACATTATGTTTCAATATTAGGGCATTACGGACACAGCTATTATAACTGGGGCACAATAGGACACATTAGTATTGTTGGAGGGTACTATAAGGGCATTTTAAATACTCTATGAAGGAATTAATATTTCTGGGGGCACAATATGGGGCATTATTTCTGTAGGCACTATAGGCGGCATAGTTAATACTTAAAGGCTATGTACACCTTTAAAGGCATTTAAAGGCATTTTTGTTTATGATTGCATTTCACTCATTTTTGGCTAAAAATCATATTTTTCAATTGGCTTTATAAAAAAATAATGAGCTGTTTTTCACAAAGGGTTAACTGTTTTTTCTAACTGTGTGGCTTGTACTTTCACTTTTCACTTTGTGCCGGTGTTCTGCGCAGATTTCTATACCTCGGCAACGCTATACCGGAAGTTGCAACGGCCGCCAGGGAATCAGCTGAAGGAGGTATGTGCAGTGGATTACAAAAATCATTTCGCCCATGTGCATGAAGTCCTTCTCCCGTGGCGCTGCAATGATTGTTTTTAATCCAGTGGACGGTGCGCGTGCGCGAGCACTCACACACCCTCCTCCAGCTGGATTCCTGTGTGCGCGTCACTTCGGAATAGTGTTCTGCCGAGTATAGAAATCTGGCAGAACACTGGTCATCTAAAAAGACCCTCTTCTCTAAACAACTAAAGGTCATAAACACTCATTTAATCCAACATTCTTATCAGTAAGATAAGGATTGAGCTTTGATGGGTGTTTATAATGTCAGAAGAGCAGAAATAAGGAGTCTGTCAGCTCCTCAGATGACAGAAAAGACAAAAAAATCCATAGGCAGCTAGTAGAGCATGTCAGCTCTGTACAGAAAAAAGGATTCCATATTGTTAATAAAGACCAATTTAAAAAAATGATTTTAGCTCAAAATAAGTACAATAAAATAATATTAAAAATTGTCCACAAAGTGTATATATCCTTTAAGTCACTATAGGTGGCATTTTAATAATATGGGTTTTATTACTTGGGTAAAAAGAAGCACATTATTGTGCTATAGTCACTAAAGGAGGCATTCTTAATACCTAGGGCACAATAGGGTGCTGGAGACATTGTTAATTCTGGGGGCACTATTATTAATACTCGGTGAACAATATTGGCAATTATTGTGCACTGGGATCCTAAAGGGCGGGATGCACAACCCGAGGCCCCCCAGAACAGAGGTTTGTGGCCCCGACCTTCTGGGCAGAAGCACATGTGATCGCAGGTTTCTGCCAAAGAGCACCACACAGAGCAGGGATTACGGCTCCTGCACAGAAGCAGGAGCAGGTCTGGTTCCCGGCTATCAGTGAAAGTGGGGAGCTGGAGGAGAAGGCAGAAGTGGTTTCCAGTTTGGAACCTGCGATTATGTGATCTATGGACATCTTGGGAGTAGAGGAGCACAAGAGCTGCTGGGTCAGTAGACCCTGATTAGCTCTGCCTTGTACTAAACACCCCACAACAGTCTGGTTTCCTCTAACTTGGGGCTCCTGTGATGCCCCAGTTACAGTGGAAGCAGTGCAAAAAAAAATCTCTATTGTCTCCAAAGTTCTTTTGAAGTGACCTCTGTGGGGACAAATTGTGATGGAAAAAAATATACAAAAATATGTATAAAATTATTTTAAAAAGTGAAAACTCAATACAAAAAAATATCATATAATACAAATCAAAGAAAAAAAGTCATTATCCACCAGAGAGATCTTTTTAAATACATCTTAGAAGACATATTATGTGGCAAAAATATATTTAAAAAAATAATAAGGGAGAAAATTATTTAACCGCCTGGCGACCGCCTAAACAGGGATGCGTCAGGCGGCGGCAGGTCTGTTCCTCTTTGACGGCGGCGCGTCATCTACGTGAAGGCGAGATTTGCTGTGAAGCGCGGCGCGCGTGCTCACAGCGAATCGCGTCTCAGAGTTATGCTACAGCCTGCCAGCGATGATCAATCGCTGGCAGGCTGTAGATCTACAAATAAATGGCATCAAACAGGTATATCAGACGCTGTTTTGTTAGCAGCGTCTGATATACCTGCTACCTGGTCCTCTGGTGGTCCCATTTGCTGGGATCGACCACCAGAGGACCAGGTAACTATGTAAAGTAGCACCAAGCACCACACTACACCCCCCTGTCACTTATTAACCCCTTGTTAACCCCTGATCACCCCATCTAGACTCCCTGATCACCCCCTGTCACTGATCACCCCCTGTAAGACTCCATTCACATGTCCATATGTGTTTTGCCGATCCACGATCACGGATCCGCAAAACACGGACACCGGCAATGTAAGCTTTCCGCATTTTGCAGATCCGCACATTGCCAGAACTATATAGAAAATGCCTTTTTCTTGTCCACTAGTGCAACAGAAAGTGAAAATGTAATTTTTTTGCAAAATGTCGTTAAATTTTGATTAATAGCAAAAAAGTAAAAATGTCAGCAACAATGAAATACCACCAACTGAAAGCTCTATTAGTGAGAAGAAAAGGAGGTAAAATTAATTTGGGTGGAAAGTTGTATGACGGAGCAATAAACGGTGAAAGTAGCGTAGTGCAGAATTGTAAAAAGTGGTCTGGTCATTAAGGGTGTTTAAGCTAGGGGGCTGAGGTGGTTAAAGTCCCAGCACATTGAATTAAATTACCGGCTGCAGAGGATGCCGGTAAAAGCCAGGACGCACGCTGATTACGGCATCTAAAGGCTCTAATGACCACGATCGGCATTATTGCCAGTCTCGGTCATTAGCCGTGGGTCTCTTCTGTTTGAAACAGCGGAGACCCCCGGCCATGGCGCCCGCTGCATGTGCGAGCAGGCACCATTTTTATCCATCGATCCAGTGCCATACATGTACGGAGTTGGCAGTGAAAGGGTTAAACAGTCGTATGTACCCAAAACTGGTCCAAAAAAAAACGTTGTCGCTTCTCGCAAAAAATTAGCCCTCACACTAGACCATTGGCAAAAATTCAAAATCATTCGGCTGCCAGAAATGGCAACACAAAAACATTATTTTATTTTTTTAAATGGTTTTGTGTAAAAAATAATTAAATAATAGAAATACTTGGTATAATCGCAATCCATAATTACCTGCTCTATAAAAACATCACATGATCTACCCTGTGAGCTGAAGATCGTAAAAAATAAAAAATAAAATAATAACTATGCAAGGGGTTCTCCAGGACTGTTTCTTTTTTCCTAAAACAGCACCACAGCTGTCCACGGGTTGGGTGTGGTGTTACAGCTCATCCCCATTCTCTTCAATGGATCTGAGCTACAATACCAGAGAATACCCATAGACAGGTGTGGTTCCACTTTTTTAGAAGAAAACAGCCAGGTTTTTCTAATCCTGAACAACCCCTTTAAATGGAACCTCTACCTGTCTAACTGCCTTCCATACACAACCTTGGGAACTGGAATATGGCAACTGTAAAGACTGCACATAATGTGTACCGTATCAGTGTAAACCATCTATTGAACATAGATGGTAAAGTACAGTGGACGGGTTCTACCAAAACCTTCTTCATCATCGCCCACCCCACCATCTGCATACCATAGCTTGCATTCCATTTTAGGTCTCTGCCTTGTACCCCCAAAACCTATCTACATCAAGGGCACCTCCATTACCACTAGGCAGAGCACTCAAGAACCAGAATGAGAAAAGTTGAACCCCTCCTCTCACTGCATGGACTCAGAGAGCGACAAAGTGAGGCTTGCCACCATGAATAACTACTACCACCTTCAATGTCACTACCACCGGTCAGGTCCTCCATGCTCTCCCTTGAAGCTTGCTTTATATGCAAGACTTCAACCCTCAATGTACATATGCCCTGGGTACAGTAGGCCATTACTTTTCTGTTTCAATAACCAAGTTCATCTTTCTTTAGGTGACCAAGATGAATAACTGCACAAACAATAAGGTGAAGGAATTCAGTATTTTAGTGTTTTACACCACTGCAACTGGACACATTGTACTGTACATTGGAGTACTGCTTATTTATTTAATAACGGTCATTGGGAATGTCTTAATCATCACACTTGTATGTTTAGTGACCCAGCTGCACACTCCTATGTATTTCTTCCTATGTAACCTCTCCACTGCAGATATCGCCTACGTGTCCATTACTCTCCCAAAGTTACTGTCCATCATTGTAACCAATGATCACATGATCTCCTTCCAGGGCTGCATTACTCAGCTGTATTTCTTTTTAGTGTGTGGACAGGCGGAAATATTCATCCTGACCTGCATGGCTTACGACCGCTACGTGGCAATCTGTAAGCCCTTGCTATATTCCATGATCATGAAAAAAAGATAACACTGACCATGTCTGCTGCCTCCTGGCTCATTGCCGTCTTTAACTCTTTGTTGCATACTTTGATTGCCTCTTCTCTATCTTTCTGCCATTCCAATGAAATTGACCATTTCTTCTGTGATCTGAAGGCGGTAAGCATGCTCTCTGCTAGTGACTCCACATACCGAGATATTTTGACCACTGTTGAAAGCGTTCTCATTGGATGCCTACCTTTTTTGCTCATAGTAGTATCGTATGTCTACATCATTGCCAACATATTGAATATCAAATCCTCCAAGGGTCGTCGTAAGGCTTTCTTTAGCTGCACCTCCCACCTTATTATAGTCCTTTTATTCTATGGACCAATTATCTTCTTGTACATGAAACCAGAAATGGCCAATTCTAGAGAAAATGACAAACTGCTTTCAATGATCTATGTGGCTATGGTTCCCATGTTAAACCCCTTGGTGTATAGTCTAAGGAATAAAGATGTTTAGGAAGCAACTGCGAAGGTCAAACTGTACTTAAATAACATTTAACTTGAAGTTTTTTCCCTTAGGTATGAATGTATTTGAGTATTCTTCTTCAATCTGAATATGTATGTTAAGGACTTGTCTGTCATCAATCAAAATCAGAGCAAGAATTCAGTAGACAAAAGACACTAGTACTAAAAGCGTTTCCTCCAAAGTTTTATACATTTGATTGGAAGTAAAATCACAATAAATAAAGTATAAAAAGAAAACCAGTGTCATCCAAATAACGCATTTCAGGGCTATGCCCTTCTTCAGTCCATTCAGTCCATTCAGTCCATTTTCTAAAGAAAGGGTGTAGTACCTCGGACCTCGGGGTATTATAATTTGTACATTGTTTGTATTTTTATGTATTATGTATTTTACTGTTCATTTTTGGCTGTAGCTATCAGCAAGGAATGGTTGACAAGGAACAGGGCTAACCAGCCTGTCCTCCCTCTGGGAGAAGTGGGCTGGTCCTGCTCCCTGCCAAAAGGCGAGTTCCTCTGTAGCCACAGAAAGGAAAGAAAGCAACCTGACAAGCTCCTGCTCCTGATAGAGATTCTCCTGAGAGAACCAAACCAACTGTTCTCAAGTAGAAATTTGAGACTCCGGACAGCAGAGTGAACTATTACTAGAGATGAGCAAATTGACGTTGATGAAGTGGAATTTGATCTGAATTACAGGGAAAATTTGATTTGCACCAAAGCCAATTTCCTCATGCTTCGTGGTAACGAATCGCATGTTTTCCTAAAATGGCTGCTGCACGTGTTAGAACATGAAGCAAAGGATTGTGGGAATGATGGATCACCCACAATGCCATGCATGCAGCCAATCAGCAGCCAGCCAGCCCTGTGGATGTCACAGCCCTATAAATAGCCTCAGCCATTTTGGATTCAGCCATTTTCCAGTGCAGTTTACTTAGTGCAGGGAGAGATTTGACAGGCGCTAGGGACAGTGCTAGAAAAACTTCACTGTGCTGAAAATCGATTTACAAGTTCAGGGAAAGATTATTCAAGGGTAGGGAAAGGATAGGAGGAATCATTTACACCAGGCATGCTCAACCTGCGGCCCTATTAGCACAGTACTCTGCAGTGAATTTAGATTGTTATTTTATTTATTTTTCTTTTTTTGGGGGCGGTATTAATAGGAAAAATAATACATCTTAATTGCCATTCAGCGTTGAAGTTACATTGTACTACAACCATTTACGGGTGTATTAACCCCTTCAAGCAATAGCCAGTTTAGACCAGATGCCGTAGCCCCATTTTTCAAATCTTATAAGTGTCAGGTTATCTGGTAATAACTTTGGAACACTTTTACTAATCCAAGCCATTCTGAGATTGTTTTCTCGTGACACATGATAATTTTTAGGGTCGAATTTTAGATGATACATTTTACCTTTATGCATAAAAATGCTAAATTTGATGAAAATTCTGAAACATTCGCTATTTACAAAATTTGAATGTCTCTGCTTTGAAGACAGATAGTGATACTTCATAAAATAGTTACCTTACATTGCCCATATGTCTAGTTTATGTTGGCATCATTTTTAAATGTCATTTCTTTTTTTAAGGACTAGTTCAGTTATGAAGTCACTGTGTGGGGCTTACATAGTAGAAACCACTCATAAATGACCTTATTTTAGAGAATAAACCCCTAAAGTTATTCAAAACTGATTTACAAACTTTGTTAACCCTTTAGGTGTCCCAACTTGAATTAAAGCAAAATGGAGGAA
>JAKVIS010001951.1:0-26878 GCA_033119425.1 Bufotes viridis
GTGCTGCAGCGTTTTCGTCGGTTGGTCCGTTGATCTACCTGGAAAATAAAGGGTGGTTAGGGGGGGAAAAAATAAAAAAAGAAAAAACAGGCAGCATGCTCATAAACTTGAACGTTACAAACTTTCTAAAACAAACATGAAAAAAAAACTGAACTTTTAAAACCTGAACTCAAGATTTTTTTTTCTTGCTACCTGTTTAATTTTTTTTTTTTTTTAACCATTTCACACTTTATTTTCCTAGCAAAAACCTCTCCTTTCCCATGGGATAATGCGTAATATGTGTAAATCACACAGAGATGGTGAGAAGTACATTATAACGTTATCCCAAGTGACACACTTCTGCTGTAGCACGGCAGCACCGTCCCCTATGTGTTAGGGTCTCTCAAAACCTAGTATCCTGAGAGACCCTAGAGCCTGAGTGGAAAAACTACCTGTGATGTGCTGTCCCTACGTCCCTAAGTGTACCTGAGTGTGGTACTTCCGGAAACACTCCCCTAGGCATAGGGCAGGGTGGTCAGGACAGTCAGGACAGAAATTCCACTCCTGCTACAGACACGACATCTTTTTCGGGGTGGCGGTTGGGTTGAGGTACCGGTAACGACACTGGGGAAGTGTCGCTCGTGTAGACGGCTCACTACACTGGTGGATGGGGCCACGGAACCTCCTGGATACAGGAGGTTCTCGATGATCTCTTACTGAAATTTGAGGAAGGATCCCGTTCTCCCAGCCTTACTGTAGAGAACGTAACTATTATATAGAGCCAATTGAATTAAATATACAGACACCTTTTTATACCAGCGTCTGGTGCGTCGGGAAATCAAATACGGGGCCAACATCTGGTCATTGAAGTCCACCCCTCCCATGTGGAGGTTATAGTCGTGGACTGAGAGGGGCTTTTCAACGACACTGGTTGCCCGTTCAATTTGGATTGTCGTGTCTGCGTGAATGGAGGAGAGCATGTAAACGTCACGCTTGTCTCTCCATTTCACCGCGAGCAGTTCTTCGTTACACAAGGCACCCCTCTCCCCCCTTGCAAGTCGGGTGGTAAGAAGCCGTTGGGGGAAGCCCCGGCGACTAGGTCGCGCGGTGCCACAGCAGCCAATCTGTTCTAGGAACAAATGCCTGAAGAGGGCCACACTTGTGTAAAAGTTGTCCACATAAAGATGGTACCCCTTGCCGAATAAGGGTGACACCAAGTCCCAGACTATCTTCCCACTGCTCCCCAGGTAGTCAGGGCAACCGACCGGCTCCAGGGTCTGATCTTTTCCCTCATAGATCCGAAATTTGTGTGTATAGCCTGTGGCCCTTTCACAGAGCTTATACAATTTGACCCCATACCGCGCGCTTGCTTGGGATGTACTGCTTGAAGCCAAGGCGCCCGGTAAAATGTATCAGGGACTCGTCTACGCAGATGTTTTGTGCGGGGGTATACAAATCTGAAAATTTCTGGTTGAAATGTTCTATGAGGGGCCGAATTTTGTGGAGCCGGTCAAAAGCTGGGTGGCCTCTGGGACTAGGGTTGGGCAATATACCGGTGGCTGTGATATACCGCGGTATTAAGAAACTGCGATATGGCGATATCACAGTTTCCTAATAACCGCGGTATTTAATGACGTCATAGGAGCGGTCGCACGTGTGCCGACCGCTCCTAAAACATCCATGTCAGGGCCGAATTCCCGGCGCCCGGGACATGTAGTGCCGGGCGCCGGGCAGGTATAGTAGCCCGACCTTAACAACTATTGTGACGCAGGCTCCGGGCAGCACTCTGTTCCTCCATGCGCCGTCTGCCCTTCATTCATAAAGTGGGCGGAGCATGGAGGAACAGAGATTAACTACATAAATGCTGGATCAGAGCTGCGGGGCCGGTGTATTACTGCAGAGTAACACTGCACCGGCCCCGCAGCTCTGATCCAGTATTTATGTAGTTAATCTCTGTTCCTCCATGCTCCGCCCACTTTATGAATGAAGGAGCAGACGGCGCATGGAGGAACAGAGTGCTGCCCGGGAGCCTGCGCAACAATAGTTAATCAGGTCGGGCTACTTCTAAAGAGATTACAGTGTTGGGGGTCTGTGGCTGACATTGTTATGGGGGATCTGTGGATGACACATATATAGCATAAGATGCTATATATGTGTCAGCCACAGTGCCCCCCCATAACAGTGCGTCAGTCACAGTGCCCCCCCATAACATTGCATCAGCCACAGTGCCCCCCATAACAGTGCGTCAGCCACAGTGCCCCCCCCATAACAATGCGTCAGCCACAGTGCCCCCCATAACATTGCGTCAGCCACAGTGCCCCCCATAACATTGCATCAGCCACAGTGCCCCCATAACAGTGCGTCAGCCACAGTGCCCCCATAACAATGCGTCAGCCACAGTGCCCCCATAACATTGCGTCAGTCACAGTGCCCCCCATAACATTGCGTCAGCCACAGTGCCCCCCATAACATTGCGTCAGCCACAGTGCCCCCATAACATTGCGTCAGCCACAGTGCCCCCCATAACATTGAGTCAGCCACAGTGCCCCCATAACATTGAGTCAGCCACAGTGCCCCCATAACAGTGCGTCAGCCACAGTGCCCCCCATAACAGTGCATCATACAGTATAACGTCTCCTTGCGGCTGCCCCTGTGCCCCTTACAGTATAACGTCTCCTTGCGCTGCCCCCATACAGTATAACGTCTCCTTGCGCTGCCCCCATACAGTATAACGTCTCCTTGCGCTGCCCCATACAGTATAAGGTCTCCTTGCGCTGCCCCCATACAGTATAACGTCTCCTTGTAGCTGCCCTATACAGTATAACGTCTCCTTGCGCTGCCCCCATACAGTATAATGTCTCCTTGTGTCTGCCCCATACAGTATAACGTCTCCTTGCGCTGCCCCCATACAGTATAATGTCACCTTGTAGCTGCCCCCGTACAGTATAACGTCTCCTTGTAGCTGCCCCCGTACAGTATAATGTCTCCTTGCGCTGCCCCCATACAGTATAACGTCTCCTTGCGCTGCCCCCATACAGTATAACGTCTCCTTGCGCTGCCCCCATACAGTATAACGTCTCCTTGCGCTGCCCCCATACAGTATAACGTCTCCTTGCGCTGCCCCATACAGTATAAGGTCTCCTTGCGCTGCCCCCATACAGTATAACGTCTCCTTGTAGCTGCCCCCGTACAGTATAACGTCTCCTTGCGCTGCCCCCATACAGTATAACGTCTCCTTGTAGCTGCCCTATACAGTATAACGTCTCCTTGCGCTGCCCCCATACAGTATAAGGTCTCCTTACAAGTCGGGTGGTAAGAAGCCGTTGGGGAAGCCCCGGCGACTAGGTCGCGCGGTGCCACAGCAGCCAATCTGTTCTAGGAACAAATGCCTGAAGAGGGCCACACTTGTGTAAAAGTTGTCCACATAAAGATGGTACCCCTTGCCGAATAAGGGTGACACCAAGTCCCAGACTATCTTCCCACTGCTCCCCAGGTAGTCAGGGCAACCGACCGGCTCCAGGGTCTGATCTTTTCCCTCATAGATCCGAAATTTGTGTGTATAGCCTGTGGCCCTTTCACAGAGCTTATACAATTTGACCCCATACCGCGTGCTTGCTTGGGATGTACTGCTTGAAGCCAAGGCGCCCGGTAAAATGTATCAGGGACTCGTCTACGCAGATGCTTTGTGCGGGGGTATACAAATCTGAAAATTTCTGGTTGAAATGTTCTATGAGGGGCCGAATTTTGTGGAGCCGGTCAAAAGCTGGGTGGCCTCTGGGACTAGGGTTGGGCAATATACCGGTGGCTGTGATATACCGCGGTATTAAGAAACTGCGATATGGCGATATCACAGTTTCCTAATAACCGCGGTATTTAATGACGTCATAGGAGCGGTCGCACGTGTGCCGACCGCTCCTAAAACATCCATGTCAGGGCCGAATTCCCGGCGCCCGGGACATGTAGTGCCGGGCGCCGGGCAGGTAGTAAGTAGCCCGACCTTAATAACTATTGTGACGCAGGCTCCCGGGCAGCACTCTGTTCCTCCATGCGCCGTCTGCCCCTTCATTCATAAAGTGGGCGGAGCATGGAGGAACAGAGATTAACTACATAAATGCTGGATCAGAGCTGCGGGGCCGGTGTATTACTGCAGAGTAACACTGCACCGGCCCCGCAGCTCTGATCCAGTATTTATGTAGTTAATCTCTGTTCCTCCATGCTCCGCCCACTTTATGAATGAAGGAGCAGACGGCGCATGGAGGAACAGAGAGCTGCCCGGGAGCCTGCGCAACAATAGTTAATCAGGTCGGGCTACTTCTAAAGAGATTACAGTGTTGGGGGTCTGTGGCTGACATTGTTATGGGGATCTGTGGATGACACATATATAGCATAAGATGCTATATATGTGTCAGCCACAGTGCCCCCCCATAACAGTGCGTCAGTCACAGTGCCCCCCCATAACATTGCATCAGCCACAGTGCCCCCCATAACAGTGCGTCAGCCACAGTGCCCCCATAACAATGCGTCAGCCACAGTGCCCCCCATAACATTGCGTCAGCCACAGTGCCCCCATAACATTGCATCAGCCACAGTGCCCCCATAACAGTGCGTCAGCCACAGTGCCCCCATAACAATGCGTCAGCCACAGTGCCCCCATAACATTGCGTCAGTCACAGTGCCCCCCATAACATTGCGTCAGCCACAGTGCCCCCCATAACATTGCGTCAGCCACAGTGCCCCCATAACATTGCGTCAGCCACAGTGCCCCCATAACATTGAGTCAGCCACAGTGCCCCCCCATAACATTGAGTCAGCCACAGTGCCCCCCATAACAGTGCGTCAGCCACAGTGCCCCCCATAACAGTGCATCATACAGTATAACGTCTCCTTGCGGCTGCCCCTGTGCCCCTTACAGTATAACGTCTCCTGCGCTGCCCCCATACAGTATAACGTCTCCTTGCGCTGCCCCCATACAGTATAACGTCTCCTTGCGCTGCCCCCATACAGTATAACGTCTCCTTGCGCTGCCCCCATACAGTATAACGTCTCCTTGTAGCTGCCCCCATACAGTATAACGTCTCCTTGCGCTGCCCCCATACAGTATAATGTCTCCTTGTGTCTGCCCCATACAGTATAATGTCTCCTTGCGCTGCCCCCATACAGTATAATGTCACCTTGTAGCTGCCCCCATACAGTATAACGTCTCCTTGTGCCTGCCCCATATAGTATAACGTCTCCTTGTAGCTGCCCCCGTACAGTATAACGTCTCCTTGCGCTGCCCCCATACAGTATAACGTCTCCTTGCGCTGCCCCCATACAGTATAACGTCTCCTTGCGCTGCCCCATACAGTATAAGGTCTCCTTGCGCTGCCCCCATACAGTATAACGTCTCCTTGCGCTGCCCCCATACAGTATAATGTCTCCTTGTGTCTGCCCCATACAGTATAATGTCTCCTTGCGCTGCCCCCATACAGTATAATGTCACCTTGTAGCTGCCCCCGTACAGTATAACGTCTCCTTGCGCTGCCCCCATACAGTATTACGTCTCCTTGTAGCTGCCCCATACAGTATAACGTCTCCTTGTAGCTGCCCCCATACAGTATAACGTCTCCTTGCGCTGCCCCCATACAGTATAACGTCTCCTTGCGCTGCCCCCATACAGTATAACGTCTCCTTGCGCTGCCCCATACAGTATAACGTCTCCTTGCGCTGCCCCCATACAGTATAACGTCTCCTTGTAGCTGCCCCATACAGTATAACGTCTCCTTGCGCTGCCCCCATACAGTATAATGTCTCCTTGTGTCTGCCCCATACAGTATAATGTCTCCTTGCGCTGCCCCCATACAGTATAATGTCTCCTTGTAGCTGCCCCATACAGTATAACGTCTCCTTGCGCTGCCCCCATACAGTATAACGTCTCCTTGTAGCTGCCCCATACAGTATAACGTCTCCTTGTAGCTGCCCCCATACAGTATAACGTCTCCTTGCGCTGCCCCCATACAGTATAACGTCTCCTTGCGCTGCCCCCATACAGTATAACGTCTCCTTGCGCTGCCCCATACAGTATAACGTCTCCTTGTAGCTGCCCCCATACAGTATAACGTCTCCATGTGGCCCCCATACAGTATAACGTCTCCTTGTGGCCGCCCCCATACAGTATAACGTCTCCTTGTAGCTGCCCCCATACAGTATAACGTCTCCTTGTGGCCGCCCCCATACAGTATAAGGTCTCCTTGCGCTACCCCCATACAGTATAACGTCTCCTTGTGGCTGCCCCCATACAGTATAACGTCTCCTTGTGTCTGCCCCATACAGTATAATGTCTCCTTGCGGCTGCCCCCATACAGTATAACGTCTCCTTGTGGCTGACCCCATACAGTATAACGTCTCCTTGTGGCCGCCCCCATACAGTATAACGTCTCCTTGTGTCTGCCCCATACAGTATAACGTCTCCTTGTGGCTGCCCCATACAGTATAACGTCTCCTTGTGGCTGCCCCCATACAGTATAACGTCTCCAAGTGTTTTTTTCTTCTAAATGGGCATTTATCGTGATATATATCGTTATCGCGATAAATTTCTTAATATCGTTATCGTGGCAATATTTTTGATATCGCCCAACCCTATCTGGGACGGGAGGTGGTGTTGTCGCTAAAGTGCAGGAAACGCAGGATGGTCTCAAATCGTGTCCTGGACATGGCAGCAGAGTACATGGGCATGTGATGAATTGGGTTCGTGGACCAATATGACCGCAATTGATGCTTTTTTGTTAGGCCCATGTTGAGGAGAAGGCCCAGAAAAGTTCTAAATTCGGAAACTTGGACTGGTTTCCACCGGAAAGGCTGGGCATAAGAGCTTCCCGGGTTGGCGGTTATAAATTGAGTGGCATACCGATTTGTTTCTGCCACGACTAAGTCACAGAGCTCCGCAGTGAAGAACAGCTCAAAAAAAAAACAGCCGATCCGACCTGACTCCACCCGAACTCCTGACTGGGCGGTGAAAGGGGGAACTAATGGTGCGGCTGAAGATGGGGACAGCCAATCAGGATTTGCCAGCACCTCAGGGACTCTAGGGGCTCTACGGGCCTGTCTGCATGGTGGCTGCGACGGGGGAACTATTGCACGTGCCACCGTACCAGCTTCAACTGCCCTTCTGGTGCTCGCCACTTCACCATGTTGTACGGCAGTGCTGGTAGAAGGTCCAGGATGGGCTGCGCTGCTGGTGTATGCCTCACCACGTAATCCGGCAGCGCCAGCCCCACTCTGCTGCCTTTGAAACGGATCCTGCGCTACCTGTGGTCTAGCGACACGGGGCCGGGTACGCCTGGTGCTATCAGGGACCTCAACCTCCTCGTCCGAACTTTGGGTCAGACTGCCACTGCTTTCTACAGGTTCGTATTCTGACCCGCTAGATTCGTCAGATGAGGGTTCCCATTCCTCATCCGACTGGGTCAGAATCCTGTAGGCCTCTTCAGGAGAATACCCCTTCCTTGACATTTGGGCGACTAAATTTAGGGGGTATTCCCTGAGACTACCCAAGAAAAAAAGCAAGCCTGTCTTACAAATGGGAGGCTAGCGAAGTACAGGAAGCCGCTGCGATTGATAAAAAAGATCAAAACAGATTTTTTTATCGCCGCAGCGCTTATGAAGTGATTGTGCAGCGATGAAAAAAAATATATACATTTTTGTCACTGCGGTGGGGCGGGCGTGGGTGAACGCAGGTGTGGGCGACCGATCAGGTAAACACTGCGTTTTGGGTGTGGGGCGAACTAAGGTGACAGTAATACTATTATATATCTGACCGTGATCAGTTCTGATCACTTACAGATACTATAAAAGTACAAATGTTGATTAGCGCTACGCTAATCAGCGAATCGGTGACTGCGGTGCGGTGGGCTGGGCGCTAACGCTAACTTCCTAACAAAGGGGCCTAAACTAAGCTAAGCCTAACAGTCAATTGTAGTAAAAAGGGGTTAATTAGGGTGAATGGGGGTGATCAGGGCCTGATGTGTAGTGTTTGGTGCACTTACTTGGGATCTGTGCTCTGTGCTGGGTCCAACCGATGAAAAGGACCCAGCACATGGCACAGATCCCTTATAACATGTACATTTTTATAAATATAACTTATGTTGATCATTTCCATAGTGATTTTAAAAATCACCAGCCTGCCAGCGCTGATCATTGGCTGGCAGGCTGGTGACTCACCTCTCCTGAGTCCGGCGGTGCGTTCCACCGGACCCAGGAGCGCGTCAAGGAGGAATAAACCGACCGCCCGCAGGACGCAATCCTGCGTACGGCGGTCGATAAGAGGTTAACTAGAGATGAGTGAATTTCAGGTTTTAAAATTCGTTCACTGTTCGTTTACTTGTAAAAGATGAATTGCGTTATGGATTCTGTTACCACCGACCATAACGCAATTCTATGACTGAACGCATAACGGAACGCCTTTAGAGGAAATCCATTCTTTATTCTGTCATAATAGAAGTCTATGGGCTGCAAAACGGCAAAAAGGCATTCCGTTATAGAATTGCGTTATGGTCCGTGGTAATGGAATCCATAACGCAATTCACCTTTTACCAGTAAACAAAGCGTGAAAAAGCTTCATAACCTGAAATTCTTTCTTCTTTAGTTTTATCATGTGTGGATCTGATGGGTGTTCCCCTTACCTGGGGGCAAGCGTGTCCTCCTCTGACAACCCTTCACTGTGCTGCAGCAGAAGGGACAGGACCTGTGATGATGTCATGACCATGTGATCAGGTGTGGGAGGAGTCATGGAGATCACATGACCAGGATTATCTGCTCCCTGTACACAGGTCTCTGCTGTGCTGCCTGTAATTCCAGTCTGTATGTAGCAGTGCTGTAGAGCTGTAATGTCTGTATAGATGAGCTGTATCCGTGTAATGTCTGTGTAGTTGAGCTGTATGTGCGTACAACCAAGCTGTTTATGTGTAATATGCCTCTGAAGAGCTGTATCAGTGTGTGCAGCAGAGCTGTGTGTGTGTAATGTTCAGTTACTACAGCTGAGTTTTTGTCATGTCCATGTAGCAGAGCCGGGGATGTAATCTGCTGGTATCGGGGCTCGGTGTGTGCTCAGGAGATGTTTAGGGGTAACTCTATCCCTTTTATCCATATCAGTTATTAGATGTAAGCGATATCTTATGTCGGGGCAGATGTAGGATTTACACTTTGGAGGATTAAAATTTTTATGTTATTTTTTTGTTTTAGCAAAGGATTTTCTTTGTAGTTGATTTGAGCTTGTCTGCTGCTCCATTCTAATGGGGGAACATGGGCCCCGTTCTCATGACTGGCAGGGGCCCCCAGCGATCCGATCCCTACAATTAGTGGATCGGAGATGAGTTCTCTTCCTGGGACAGCCCCGCCCCCTCTGGTCTCGGCTTCTCTTCTGACCACTCTTTGCCTCCCGTTTTGTACTGCATAGCCTGACTAGTTCTCACCCATTTACGTACTAGCCTGTATTGTGTTTGTCTGTCTTTGTCAGTCTGTCTCTGCACTTATATAGTGTAGGGACTGTCAACCAGTTGCTGTCTAGCTATCTAGGCATTGTACTGTAAGTAGGTAGGGAAAGCAGGCTGCGTACTAGACTTATCTTGGCGATGGGGAATCAATATAAACATCCCAAAGAACCATTTAATTCCTGCATCAACAAAAAAATAGGATCAAAATACTTGTGACATCCTTCAGAGGCGTAACGAGTGCGACCGGCCCGGCAGTGAAGGGGGCCCGTAGCCCCGCCGCTGGACAGCAATACAGATGGCTGTGCCTCGGCCGGGCAGGGAGGTGGCTCCCTTCCCTGTTCCTCTGATAGGCTGCGGGACCTGTGCTGGCAGCCTATTAGAGGCCGGTGCATGGAGAGGCACTTGTTACTGGCACATGGGGGGCATGCAGAGGCACTTGTTACTTGCACATGGGGGGCATGGAGAGGCACTTGTTACTGGCACATGGGGGGCATGGAGAGGCACTTGTTACTGGCACATGGGGGGCATGCAGAGGCACTTGTTACTGGCACATGGGGGGCATGCAGAGGCACTTGTTACTGGCACATGGGGGGCATGGAGAGGCACTTGTTACTTGCACATGGGGGGCATGGAGAGGCACTTGTTACTGGCACATGGGGGGCATGGAGAGGCACTTGTTACTGGCACATGGGGGGCATGGAGAGGCACTTGTTACTGGCACATGGGGGGCATGGAGAGGCACTTGTTACTGGCACATGGGGGGCATGGAGAGGCACTTGTTACTGGCACATGGGGGCATGGAGAGGCACTTGTTACTGGCACATGGGGGGCATGGAGAGGCACTTGTTACTGGCACATGGGGGGCATGGAGAGGCACTTGTTACTGGCACATGGGGGCATGGAGAGGCACTTGTTACTGGCAGATGGGGGGGGAAAGAGAGAGGCACTTGTTACTGGCACATGGGGGGCATGCAGAGGCACTTGTTACTGGCACATGGGGGCATGGATAGGCACTTGTTACTGGCACATGGGGGGGCATGGAGAGGCACTTGTTACTGGCACATGGAGGGGCATGGAGAGGCACTTGTTACTAGCACATGGGGGGACATGGAGAGGAACTTGTAACTGGCACATGTGGGGGGGGGCATGGAGAGGCAATTGTTACTGGCACATGGGGGGGCATGGAGAGGCACTTGTTACTGGCACATGGGGAGACCTGGAGAGGCACTTGTTACTGGCACATGGGGAGGCATGGAGAGGCACTTGTTACTGGCACATGGGGGGCATGGAGAGGCACTTGTTACTGGCACATGGGGGGCATGCAGAGGCACTTGTTACTGGCACATGGGGGGCATGGAGAGGCACTTGTTACTTGCACATGGGGGGCATGCAGAGGCACTTGTTACTGGCACATGGGGGGCATGGAGAGGCACTTGTTACTTGCACATGGGGGGCATGGAGAGGCACTTGTTACTAGCACATGGGGGGACATGGAGAGGAACTTGTTACTGGCACATGTGGGGGGGGCATGGAGAGGCACTTGTTACTGGCACATGGGGAGGCCTGGAGAGGCACTTGTTACTGGCACATGGGGGGCATGGAGAGGCAATTGTTACTGGCACATGGGGAGGCATGGAGAGGCACTTGTTACTGGCACATGGGGGGGGGGCATGGAGAGGCAATTGTTACTAGCACATGGGGAGGCATGGAGAGGCAATTGTTACTGGCACATGGGGGACATGGAGAAGCACTTGTTACTGGCACATGGGAGGACATGGAGAGGCACTTGTTTACTGGCACATGGGGGGCATGGAGACGCACTTGCTACTGGCACATGGGGGGCATGGAGAGGCACTTGTTTACTGGCACATGGGGGCATGCAGAGGCACTTGTTACTGGCAAATGGGGGGGGCATGCAGAGGCACTTGTTACTGGCACATGGGGGCATGCAGAGGCACTTGTTACTGGCACATGGAGAGGCATGGAAAGGCACTTGTTACTGGCAGATGGGGGGGCATGGAGAGGCACTTGTTACTGGCACATGGGGGGGGCATGGAGAGGCACTTGTTACTGGCACATGGGGGGGGCATGCAGAGGCACTTGTTACTGGCACATGAGGAGGCATGGAGAGGCACTTGTTACTGGCACATGGGGAGCATGGAGAGGCACTTGTTACTGGCAGATCGGGGGGGCATGGAGAGGCACTTGTTACTGGCACATGATTGGGGGGCATCTATGGGGGGACCTATTATTGGCACATTATTGGGGGGCATCTATGGGGGGACCTATTATTGGCACATTATTGGGGGGCATCTATGGGGGCTTCTACTGAGGCCACAATGAAAGGGTATTTTATATGGGGGGCTCTGTGTGGTACTAGTATTATCAGGGTATTATCTGTTTCTGCAGTATAGTATTGGGGAGCACAGCAGCACAGTATTGGGGGTAGTAGGATGATTTGTACAAAAGATGGGAGGATAATAAAAAGTTGTAAACTAAGATTTCTTTTTTTTTTTTTGTCAAACTGCAGAAATGAAAAATGGCTGAGAAATGGTGGTCCGGTCTGAAGGAGAAGATGAGGAAAGAGAACATCTACTCTGGTGCTGGTGAAGGAGGAATCAGAGGTTTCTGAAAAGAAGGTGCCAAATGAGGAAGTCTTCTCTCATGGGCTTCTTCCTTCGCACTTTTCTGGAACTCAATATCAATATAGGTAACAAGTGGTGATGAGCGGCAGGGGCTATATTTGAATTTGCGATATTTGATGAATATTTTGTAGAATATTCGTCATTTTTCATCATCCATCTGAAGTGAACAGTATACATGACTCCTCCCTGCTTAGGGTGTCTGGTCCCTAGAAAACAGTTCTTATCTGTCCGGCTCCCTAGGATTTCAGTGATCTATGATCTATGCGCCGCGGGGACCTGTGACGTCATGTAGGAGCGCCCGGCGGCCGCAACGCAGGTAAGTACACTGCTGCGGAGTACCATGGCAGACAGGACTTCAGAAGCGTCCTGGCTGCCACGATAACCTGAAATCATATTGAAGACTGATCAGGATCCTGATCAGTCTTTAAATGCTTTTAGGCGACTTGCGTTCTGATGGATCCGGCGGGACGGAAGTGCCCTCCGGATCCTCAGAACGCAAGTGTGAAAGAGGCCCAAGGGAAGTAAGAGGCACACAGGTGTCACGTCAGACCATTCGAAATTATTTACATCAGCGTGGTCTGCGTGCTAAACGACCTGCAAGGCACCTGACCACAGGCGTCATCACCTAGCATGGGCCAGGGAGCATCTACGCTGGGCGACGGACCAGTGGGCCGCAGTGCTGTTTACTGATGAAAGTCTATTCACACTGAGCAGAAATGATGGTCGCCAACGATGTTGGAGAGCACTATGAATCAGCCACTGTTTGGTGGTGGTGATGTTACAGTGAGGGCAGGTGTGTCTAACCAATACAAAACTGCCCTACACTTTGGGAATGGTCCAGTGACAAGCCCATAGTACTTGAGTAACATCAATAATCCAGTCATTGTGCCTCGGCATGAACAGCACAGGCCTAATGTCTTCTTCATGGATGACAATGCTCCAGCTCATCGAGGTCGCATCACTAGGAAACGGCTGCTGGAGACTGGGGGACCTCACATGGAGTGACCTGCACTCTCTTCTGACCTGAATCCCATTGAAAACCTATGGGATCAGTTGAGTTGCTATGGAGAGGCTTGTAACTCTGTACCCCAGAACCTCAATGACCTGAGGGCCGCCCTTCAAGAAGAGTGGGATGCCATGCTCCAGCAGACAATAAGTTGCCTTGTGAACAGCAGGAGACGTCGTTGTCAAGCTGTAACTGATGCTCAAGGCCACGTGACAAGGTATTGAGACTCTGACATACTTGTGGGGTGCACCCAGCGCTGGTGTCGGCTTTTGTTGCAATAAATAAGATGAGGAAATCTCCATTGCTGCTTCTCCTCAAATGTCCTACTTTCATGATATAATATCACCGGACTGTGAACTTTTTATGTTTTCCCTAAATTTCACCCAAAAGGCAAATATCCCTAACTTTTTGTGAGTAGTGTATATTCAGTTTTTGCAAGACAATTTTTTTGGGGGGGGTTCAATTTAATAGAGCAGAATATATATATATTGTAAGAGGGTGCAAGGTACCGTGGTCGATGGCAGGTACGTGTCACCGAGGTTCCTGGCCTCGGTGAGGTAAGAGCCGGGTTTTCGTGTGTCAGCAGCAGCTAGTGCTGTTTGACACCTTGTTTTTAGTTTGGCTGCAAAGCCAATCCGGGCCGGCTCTTACTGGGAGTAGGCAAAGAGTTGGGTGGGTGCCTACTCCCCACGGTCCAGGCCGGGTTTTCCCGGGCCTTTATAACACAGCCAGCAGCTGGGTGTGGGTGTGTGTGATTGTCCTGGAGCTGCTGTTAGTGCTGTGGAGCTCCCTGGCTGGAAGCAAGAGCCCAGCAAGGAGGAGTGCATACGGCCTGGAAGCCTGAGGTCGATTGTCTTGCGGCTGGACTGACAGCTAGGTGTGAACCTGCACCTAAAACCTCCCAGGTGACTGGAACCTGTGTTGGACTGTTTTGTTTTGCCTCATGATTTCTGATATATGTGAACTAACACCAAGAGACTGTTTTCCGTTTGTTTGATGCAAGTGTGAATTAAACACTGTTTGCTACACTTTCTGGACTCCGTTTTGCCTCTGTACTGCACCCGCACCGCTATCTACCATAGCGACTCCCCACATTTGGTGTCGGATGCGGGCATGCGCAGTGAGGCTGGCGTGACCGCCGAAGTTTGTTTGTTTTACTGGGCACAAGTGCATGGCATATATTAAGCCAGCAAAGCTACAAGTAGGAATTGCTGGTAACATGGAGGCGGCTGTGAAAGCTCTCATAGAGGCTAACGTGCAGCAGCGGGAGACCAACCAGCTACTGTTACAGCACGTGATGGCATTACAAGCTGCAGGAGCATCCCACCACTACCATGATGCCCGGAAAGCGGTCCGTGCGGCGATCCCAAAGATGACCCCCTCGGACGACGTTGAGACATATCTGGCGGTCTTTGAGAAGGTAGCCGTGAGGGAAAAGTTACCCCGTGACCAGTGGGCCGAGGTGGTCGCTCCGTTCCTGGCATCCGGGCCCCAGCAAGTTTTTTTTGACTTGGCAGATGCCCAGGCTGCTGAATACCCCACGGTGAAGGGGAGATCCTGGCCAGATTGGGGGTAAACGTGTTGGTCCGGGCTCAGCGGGTCCACCAGTGGGACTTTAAAACAGCTGAACCCGCCAGGCCGCAGTACTATGAGTTGCTGCATCGGTTGCAAAAGTGGCTGCAGCCTGATGTTCTAAGTCCGACTGCTATGCTGGACCGTCTGCTGACCGACATGTTCTGGAGGGCCCTGCCTTATCCCCTCCAACACTGGGTCGGCCAGGCGTCTCCGGTAAGTGCCCTGGAGATGGTCGACCTGGTGGAGCGTTACGAGGCCACCAGAAACCTGCAGGGGAGTCTTGCTGGGAAGGGGCCAGTCAAACCCCGGAGGCCTCCACCCCAGTTCCGACGACCGGTGACAGAGAGACCTGCACGGAATGTGCCCCCTGCGGATCCGCCTCCCGTGGTATGCTGGAGGTGTCAGGAGCCAGGCCACATCAGGGCCGACTGTCCGCATCGGGGTGAGCCGGTGGATGTGAACTACGGGGATCGCCACTCCCTGTATGCACGGAAGCTGTGCGCAACTGGCACCCGTGAGATGCAGGATAATAACCACCTGTGTCAGGTAGAGGTGGGAGATTCTCTGGCGGTGGCCCTGCTGGACTCCGGGAGTCTAGTCTCCCTGGTAAAAGCTGCCCTAGTGCGGCCTGCGGAGTATACCGGCCGTAAAATCGGGGTCCTATGCATCCACGGAGACTTAAAAGACTACCCCACTGCACTAGTGACTTTGTCCACAGCGGCTGGTAAGTGGACCCACGAGGTGGTTGTCGCTACCAAACTCCCACATGAATTGATACTTGGGAGGGACTTCCCAGGTTTCCCGGCGCTGTGGCCGGCGATAAAACTGTCTGATGGACCCGAGACAGGGGTAACCCTAGGAGAGTGGCCTGATACCACTGGAAGGCCAGAACCCTGGGAGCCCGAATCTGAAGGGCCAGCGGTAGGGGTGACCACTGCTCCAGCGGTAGAGGGGGAGACAACCCCACTGAGTGTAATGGTGGGAGACACGGAGGACTTGCCACCGGGACCTGAGTTGGCAGACCTCAATGTCTCCGGGGAAAATTTTGGGACTGCACAACACCGGGACCAAACCCTAACCAGGGCCTGGGAAAGTGTTGTAATGATTGATTGTAAACCCCAGAAACCTGGGGCTGAATTAATGTTTCCACGATTTATTGTCCTTCAGGATATGTTGTATCGGGTGAACCAAGTCCGAGGTGAGCCAGTTGAACAGTTGGTGGTGCCCACCGCATATCGCAAGCTTGTTATGGAGCTTGCCCACCAACATGTTCTTGGGGGACACATGGGGTGGCAGAAAACGCAGGACCGCATACTACAGTGATTTTACTGGCCCGGTTTCTTTAAGGAAGTATAGGAATTCTGTAAGTCCTGTCCGACCTGTCAGGTAAATAGCCCCCAGCCGCATTACAGAAGTCCCCTGGTCCCTCTCCCAATAATTGAGGTCCCATTCGAGCGCATTGCCATGGATCTGGTCGGACCCGTACCGAAGTCTGCTAGGGGTCACCAACATATCCTGGTGATTCTGGACTATGCTACTCGATATCCAGAGGCGGTGCCTCTGCGACATACCTCGGCTAAGCTCATTGCCAAAGAGTTAATGGAAATGTTTTCCCGTGTGGGCCTGCCAAAAGAGATTCTGACAGACCAAGGGACCCCTTTTATGTCTAAAGTTATGAGGGAACTGTGTAAATTGTTGCGTATAAAGCAGTTACGGACGTCCGTTTACCATCCGCAAACAGACGGTCTTGTCGAAAGGTTTAACCAAACTCTAAAAAATATGTTAAAAAGGGTGGTGTCTAGAGATGGGAAGGACTGGGATCTGCTTCTGCCCTATCTCATGTTCGCAGTGCGAGAGGTGCCCCAGGCCTCTACTGGGTTCTCGCCCTTCGAACTGCTTTATGGCAGACACCCACAAGGGTCCAGCCCCACAGTTCGAGGCCTGTGAAGCAGTATCCACGGTAAAAATTGCAGACAGCCTGTCGTCCAAACAAGTTCAGGAAGTCAGGGAGTTCATCAGTCGGAACACGGATGTGTTCTCGGACCTCCCTGGCCGCACGTCTCTCATCCAACATGACATCGTCACTGAGCCTCAGGCCAAAATCCGGTTAAAACCATACCGGGTACCCGAGGCTCGGCGACGGGCCATCGCGGAGGAAGTGCAATTAATGTTGAAGCTTGATGTCATTGAGGAGTCGAAAAGTGAGTGGGCCAGTCCCATAGTCCTAATACCCAAGCCGGATGGGACGTTACGGTTCTGCAACGATTTTCGCAAGTTAAATGAAGTGTCCAAGTTTGATGCGTATCCCATGCCCCGGGTAGACGAGCTTGTTGAGAATTTAGGACAAGCCCGGTATTTTTCTGTGCTAGACCTCACTAAAGGGTACTGACAGGTACCCTTAACGGAGTCGGCCAAGGAAAAACCGCTTTGTTACCCGCAGGGCCTGTATCACTACAAGGTGTTACCCTTTGGCCTGCATGGCGCCCCCGCCACCTTCCAAAGGTTAATGGACATAGTGCTGCGACCGCATCGTCGGTACGCCTCGGCCTACTTAGATGATGTAATCATCCACAGCACCGACTGGGAAAGCCATTTGCCCAAAGTGCAGGCGGTAGTGGATGCCCTGAGGAAAGCTGGTCTAACCGCCAATCCAAAGAAGTGTGCAATTGGGTTGGAAGAGACTAAATATCTGGGATATGTTATTGGGCGCGGAGTCATCAAGCCGCAGGTAACTAAGGTAGAAGCCATACGTAACTGGCCCCGACCGGTCACCACCAGGCAGGTAAAGTCCTTCCTGGGAATGGTAGGGTACTACATGCGGTTTGTGCCCCACTTTGCCACAATAGCAGCACCGCTGACAGACCTGTTGAAGGGGCGAAAGTCTGGGAAGGTTAGCTGGAGTGAGAAGGCGGAGGAGGCTTTCTCCGCGTTGAAGTCGGCCCTGTGTGGGTCCCCGGTTTTGGTGACACCCGACTTCAACAGGGAGTTCGTCGTACAGACCGACGCCTCGTAGGTAGGCCTCGGTGCGGTACTGTCTCAGGAGGTCAACGGGGAAGAACATCCCGTTGTCTTCCTGAGCCGTAAGCTCAGTCCCGCCGAGTCCAGGTATAGTATAGTGGAGAGGGAGTGCCTGGCTATCAAGTGGGCACTCGAATCTCTCCGCTACTACCTGTTAGGGAGGAGGTTCCGTCTGGTGACCGACCATTCCCCTCTCAAGTGGATGAGCCAGGCCAAGGAGAGGAATGCTCGGGTCACCAGGTGGTTCCTATCCCTGCAGAACTTTAAGTTCTCAGTGGAACACAGGGCAGACCGCTTGCAGGGTAATGCAGATGCCCTGTCCCGCGTCCACTGCCTCACATGTGTTCACCCCCTCAGGGTGGAACAAAGGGGGGGGGTGTAAGAGGGTGCAAGGTACCGTGGTCGATGGCAGGTACGTGTCACCGAGGTTCCTGGCCTCGGTGAGGTAAGAGCCGGGTTTTCGTGTGTCAGCAGCAGCTAGTGCTGTTTGACACCTTGTTTTTAGTTTGGCTGCAAAGCCAATCCGGGCCGGCTCTTACTGGGAGTAGGCAAAGAGTTGGGTGGGTGCCTACTCCCCACGGTCCAGGCCGGGTTTTCCCGGGCCTTTATAACACAGCCAGCAGCTGGGTGTGGGTGTGTGTGATTGTCCTGGAGCTGCTGTTAGTGCTGTGGAGCTCCCTGGCTGGAAGCAAGAGCCCAGCAAGGAGGAGTGCATACGGCCTGGAAGCCTGAGGTCGATTGTCTTGCGGCTGGACTGACAGCTAGGTGTGAACCTGCACCTAAAACCTCCCAGGTGACTGGAACCTGTGTTGGACTGTTTTGTTTTGCCTCATGATTTCTGATATGTGTGAACTAACACCAAGAGACTGTTTTCCGTTTGTTTGATGCAAGTGGGAATTAAACACTGTTTGCTACACTTTCTGGACTCCGTTTTGCCTCTGTACTGCACCCGCACTGCTATCTACCAGAGCGACTCCCCACATTATATATATATATATATATATATATATATATACACAGGATTACTACAGCAGTACCCATCTGCCTGTGTATATTAAGGTGAAATTGAGCATCAGGCCTGGCCCATAATCATCCATTAATGTTCATTGATTTGTTGAATGTAATTAAACCAGCATATAGGTGATAAACACCAATACACAGGCCAGCGCACAAAAGTATCTGTGAGGAATAACGAATTTAGGCCTAAATCCGTTTTCCTTGATTTCTGTTCACACATTTCCAATCAATTTATTTTTTGGGAAGTTGTTGATTACAAATTGATAACAAATTGTTGATAACAAAGCATCTGCCGCCACTATTACTACTACCCCCATCACTACTACTACTACTACTACCACCACCATTAACACAAAGCATCTGCCGCTACTGTGACTACTACCACCACCATTAACACAAAGCATCTGCCACCACTGTCACTACTACCACCAATGTCACTACTACTACTACCACCCCCATTAACGCAAAGCATCTTCCACCACTATCACTACTACTCCCACCACTACTACCACCACCATTAATGCAAAGCATCTTCCACCACTATCACTACTACCCCCACCACTACTACTACTACTACCACCACCATTAACACAAAGCATCTGCCGCCTCTATCACTACTACTACCACCACCATTAATGCAAAGCATCTTCCACCACTATCACTACTACCCCCACCACTACTACTACTACCACCACCATTAACACAAAGCATCTGCCGCCACTGTCACTACTACCCCCACCACTACTACCACTACCATCATTAACACAAAGCATCTGCCGCCTCTATCACTACTACCACCACCATTAACACAAAGCATCTGCCGCCACTGTCACTACTACACCCACCACTACTACTACCACCATTAACACAAAGCATCTGCCGCCACTGTCACTACTACCCCCACCACTACTACCATCATTAACACAAAGCATCTGCGGCCACTATCACTACTACACCCACCACTACTACTACCACCATTAACACAAAGCATCTGCCGCCACTGTCACTACTACCCCCACCACTACTAATCAAAATTAGGGTTATTCACTTTAGAAAAAAGACGACTGAGGGGAGATCTAATAACTATGTATAAATATATCAGGGGTCAGTACAGAGATCACTCCCATCATCTCCCCAGGACTGTGACTGTGACGAGGGGACATCCTCTGCGTCTGGAGGAAAGAAGGTTTCTACACAAACATAGAAGAGGATTCTTTACAGTAAGAGCAGTGAGACTATGGAACTCTCTGCCTGAGGAGGTGGTGATGGTGAGTACAATAAAGGAATTCAAGAGGGGCCTGGATGTATTTCTGGAGTGTAATAATATTACAGGCTACAGCTACTAGAGAGGGGTCGTTGATCTAGGGAGTACTTCTTTCCTCTGGATCAACTAGCAGGATGACAGGCCGAACTGGATGGACAGATGTCTTTTTTCGGCCTTATGTACTATGTTACTACTACCATCACCATTTACACAAAGTATCTGCCACCACTGTCACTACTACTGCCCCTTCATCAGTACCGCCCCCTTCCCACATCCACACCGCACTGCTGCCCCTTTATCAGTACCGCCCCTCTCCACATCCGCACCACTGCTGCCCCTTTATCAGTACCGCCCCCTCTCCACAGCCACACCGCACTGCTGCTGCCCCTTTATCAGTACCGTCCCCTCTCCACATCCACACCGCACTGCTGCTGCCCCTTTATCAGTACCGCCCCCTCTCCACATCCACACCGCACTGCTGCTGCCCCTTTATCAGTACCGCCCCTTCTCCACATCCACACCGCACTGCTGCTGCCCCTTTATCAGTACCGCCCCCTCTCCACATCCCCACTGCTGCTGCCCCTTTATCAGTACCGCCCCTCTCCACATCCACACCGCACTGCTGCTGCCCCTTTATCAGTACCGCCCCCTCTCCACATCCCCACTGCTGCTGCCCCTTTATCAGTACCGCCCCCTCTCCACATCCACACCGCTGCTGCCCCTTTATCAGTACCGCCCCCTTCCCACATCTATACCGCACTGCTGCTGCCCCTTTATCAGTACCGCCCCCTTCCCACATCCACACCGCACTGCTGCTGCCCCTTTATCAGTACCGCCCCCTTCCCACATCTATACCGCACTGCTGCTGCCCCTTTATCAGTACCGCCCCCTCTCCACATCCACACCGCACTGCTGCTGCTGCCCTTTTATCAGTACTGCCTCCTCTCCACATCCACACCGCTGCTGCTGCCCCTTTATCAGTACCGCCCCCTCTCCACATCCACACCGCACTGCTGCTGCCCCTTTATCAGTACCGTCCCCTCTCCACATCCACACCGCACTGCTGCTGCCCCTTTATCAGTACCGTACCCTCTCCACATCCACACCGCACTGCTGCCCCTTTATCAGTACCGCCCCCTCTCCACATCCACACCGCTCTTGCCCCTTTATCAGTACCGCCCCCTCTCCACATCCACACCACACTGCTGCCCCTTTATCAGTACCGTCCCCTTCCCACATCCACACCGCACTGCTGCTGCCCCTTTATCAGTACCGTACCCTCTCCACATCCACACCGCACTGCTGCTGCCCCTTTATCAGTACCGTACCCTCTCCACATCCACACTGCACTGCTGCTGCCCCTTTATCAGTACCGTACCCTCTCCACATCCACACCGCACTGCTGCTGCTGCTCCCAATTATAAGGGAGAAATTTTTTAGTCTCATTCGCAACAAGCCCCTTCTTCTTCTTGTGTTTTTTTTTCGTGCAGGCGGCATTCCCACCCTGTCCAGGCACCATTTTTGGACACTTGGTCACCCAAGCCACTTTTTCATCTTTTTTTCCCCATAACACCGTGTGTTTAATCATCTTCTGCCTCGGATAAGGGACAATTATTGGAAGCTTTGGAGAATGATAAAGCAGAACACATGTACAGGCGCTGTGTGATATTAACCCCGCTGTACGATAACGCGTTTCCCCACCGCTATGTGTCAGTCAGACATCAGTTACTATTGCCGTCATTGGGTCCAGAACTTGGGGGAAAAAAAAAAATCAATGAAAATAGACAATTTTTCCTAAAAATGATGACTCCTAGGAGGCTGGAGGGGGTCAAATACCAACTTTTAGGGTAATTGGAACAATGTCGGTTTCGCCTGAATCAATTTGTGTCTGAACCAAACTTTTTCAGAAATTGAGCGAATCGGACCCGAAACGAATCTCAAGTGTTTGTTTTTGTGTTTTTTATAATCTACGCCAACTAAAATCTCATCTTTGAAATGAACCCAATGAAGGGCTATTAAAGGGGGCGGGGCTTTCCCAGGAAGAGAACATATCCCCTGCCAATCATGAGAACGGGGCCCATGTTCCCCCATTGGAATGGTGCAGCAGACAAGCTCAAATCACCTACAAATTAAACAAATAAACAAACTAAAACTAAAAAATAACAGAAGATAATTGTAATCCCCCCCCCCCCCCCCACAGTGGAAATCCTACATCTGCCCCGACATAAGATATCGCTTACATCTAATAACTGATATGGATAAAAGGGATAGAGTTACCCCTAAACATCTCCTGAGCACACACCGAGCCCCGATACCAGCAGATTACATCGCCGGCTCTGCTACATGGACATGGCAGAGACTCAGCTGTAGTAACTGAACATTACACACACACAGCTCTGCTGTACACACTGATACAGCTCTTCAGAGGCATATTACACATAAACAGCTTGGTTGTACGCACATACAGCTCAACTACACAGACATTACACGGATACAGCTCATCTACACAGACATTACAGCTCTACAGCACTGCTACATACAGACTGGAATTACAGGCAGTACAGCAGAGACCTGTGTACAGGGAGCAGATAATCCTGGTCATGTGATCTCCATGACTCCTCCCACACCTGATCACATGGTCATGGCATCATCACAGGTCCTGTACCTTCACCTGCAGCACAGCCTGACTCCTCCCACACCTGATCACATGGTCATGACATCATCACAGGTCCTGTACCTTCACCAGCTGCACAGCCTGACTCCTCCCACACCTGATCACATGGTCATGACATCATCACAGGTCCTGTACCTTCTCCTGCAGCACAGCCTGGATCCCGACTACTGCATGGTGGAAGAAATTAAAGCACAGGACGCTCTATAGTGAAGAGTTGTCAGAGGAGGACACGCCCCGCCCAGGTAAGGGGAACACCCATCAGATTCACACATGTTAAGACTACAGATGAGAGAATTTCAGGTTATGACGTTTTTTCACACCTCGTTTACTGGTAAAAGGTGAATTGTGTTATGGATTCCATTACCACGGACCATAACGCAATTCTATAACGGAATGCCTTTTTGCCATTTTGCAGCCCATAGACTTATATTATGACAAAATAGAGAACGGATTTCCTCTAAAGGCATTCCGTTATGCGTTCAGTCATAGAATTGCGTTATGGTTCGTGGTAATGGAATCTATAACGTAATTCATTTTTTACCAGTAAACGAAGCGTGAAAAACTTCATAACCTGATATTTGCTCACCTGTAGTTAAGAAACCACAGCCAGAAAGATCGGTAGCTCCGTCTGCTGGTAATCAACAGGTTCCCGAGAACATGGATGAGGTTAACACCCAGGCTTCTATAGAAGACATATCCAGGAGATCTCAGAGACGTGGACTGGAAGAGGGGGCGTTATATAGAAGACATATCCAGGAGATCTCAGAGACGTGGACTGGAGCAGGGGGCGTTATATAGAAGACATATCCAGGAGATCTCAGAGACGTGGACTGGAGGAGGGGGCGATACATACAAGACATATCCAGGAGATCTCAGAGACGTGGACTGGAGCAGGGGGCGTTATATAGAAGACATATCCAGGAGAGCTCAGAGACGTGGACTGGAGGAGGGGGCGTTATATAGAAGACATATCCAGGAGATCTCAGAGACGTGGACTGGAGCAGGGGGCGATACATACAAGACATATCCAGGAGATCTCAGAGACGTGGACTGCAGGAGGGGGCGTTATATATAGAAGACATATCCAGGAGATCTCAGAGACATGGACTGGACCATGGGGCATTATATAGGAGACATATCCAGGAGATCTCAGAGACGTGGACTGGAGGAGGGGGCATTATATAGAAGGCATGTCCAGGAGATCTCAGAGACGTGGACTGGAGCAGGGGGCGGTATATAGAAGACATATCCAGGAGATCTCAGAGACGTGGACTGGAGGAGGGGGCATTATATAGAAGGCATGTCCAGGCGATCTCAGAGACGTGGACTGGAGCAGGGGGCGTTATATAGAAGACTTATCCAGGAGATCTCAGAGAAGTGGACTGGAGGAGCGAGCGTTATATAGAAGACATATCCAGGAGATCTCAGAGACGTGGACTGAAGCAGGGGGCGTTATATAGAAGACATATCCAGGAGATCTCAGAGACGTGGACTGGAGCAGGGGGCGTTATATAGAAGACATATCCAGGAGATCTCAGTGACGTGGACTGGAGGAGGGGGCGTTATATAGAAGACATATCCAGGAGATCTCAGAGACATGGACTGGACCAGGGGGCGGTATATAGAAGACATATCCAGGAGATCTCAGTGACGTGGACTGGAGGAGGGGGCGTTATATATACAAGACATATCCAGGAGATCTCAGAGACGTGGACTGGAGGAGGAGTCATTATATAGAAGATATATCCAGGAGATCTCAGAGACGTGGAATCGAGGAGGGGGCGTTATATAGAAGGCATGTCCAGGAGATCTCAGAGACGTGGACTGGAGCAGGGGCGTTATATAGAAGATTTATCCAGGAGATCTCAGAGAAGTGGACTGGAGGAGGGAGCGTTATATAGAAGACATATCCAGGAGATCTCAGAGACGTGGACTGAAGCAGGGGGAGTTATATAGAAGACATATCCAGGAGATCCCGGAGATGTGGACTGGAGCAGGGGGCGTTATATAGAAGACATATCCAGGAGATCTCAGAGATGTGGACTGGAGGAGGGGGCGTTATATAGAAGACATATCCAGGAGATCCCAGAGACGTGGACTGAAGCAGGGGGAGTTATATAGAAGACATATCCAGGAGATCTCAGAGACGTGGACTGTAGGGGGGGCGTTATATAGAAGACATATCCAGGAGATCTCAGAGACGTGGACTGAAGGAGGGGGCGTTATATAGAAGACATATCCAGGAGATCTCAGAGACGTGGACTGGAGGAGGGGGCGTTATATAGAAGACATATCCAGGAGATCTCAGAGACGTGGACTGGAGAAGGGGGCATTATATAGAAGACATATCCAGGAGATCTCAGAGACGTGGACTGAAGGATGGGGCGTTATATAGAAGACATATCCAGGAGATCTCAGAGACGTGGACTGGAGCAGGGGGCGTTATATAGAAGACATATCCAGGAGATCCCGGAGACGTGGACTGGAGCAGGAGGCATTATATAGAAGACATATCCAGGAGATCTCAGAGACGTGGACTGGAGGAGGGGGCGTTATATAGAAGACATATCCAGGAGATCTCAGTGACATGGACTGGAGGAGGGGGCGTTATATATACAAACAAGACATATCCAGGAGATCTCAGAGACGTGGACTGGAGGAGGAGTCATTATATAGAAGATATATCCAGGAGATCTCAGAGACGTGGAATGGAGGAGGGGGCGTTATATAGAAGGCATGTCCAGGAGATCTCAGAGACGTGGACTGGAGCAGGGGGCGTTATATAGAAGACTTATCCAGGAGATCTCAGAGAAGTGGACTGGAGGAGGGAGCGTTATATAGAAGACATATCCAGGAGATCTCAGAGACGTGGACTGAAGCAGGGGGAGTTATATAGAAGACATATCCAGGAGATCCCGGAGACGTGGACTGGAGCAGGGGGCATTATATAGAAGACATATCCAGGAGATCTCAGAGACGTGGACTGGAGCAAGGGGCGTTATATAGAAGACATATCCAGGAGATCTTAGAGACGTGGACTGATGGAGGGGGCGTTATATAATAGACATATCCAGGAGATCTCAGAGACGTGGACTGGAGGGGGGGGCGTTATATAGAAGACATATCCAGGAGATCCCGGCGACGTGGACTGGAGCAGGGGCGTTATATAGAAGACATATCCAGGAGATCTCAGAGACGTGGACTGGAGCAGGGGCGTTATATAGAAGACATATCCAGGAGATCTCAGAGACGTGGACTGGAGCAGGGGCGTTATATAGAAGACATATCCAGGAGATCCCGGCGACGTGGACTGGAGCAGGGGGCGTTATATAGAAGACATACCCAGGAGATCCTGGAGACGTGGACTGTAACAGTGGGCGTTATATAGAAGACATATGCAGGAGATCTCAGAGACGTGGACTGGAGGAGGGGCGTTATATAGAAGACATATCCAGGAGATCTCAGAGACGTGGACTGGAGGAGGGGCGTTATATAGAAGACATATCCAGGAGATCTCAGAGACGTGGACTGGAGGAGGGGCGTTATATAGAAGACATATCCAGGAGATCTCAGAGACGTGGACTGGAGGAGGGGCGTTATATAGAAGACATATCCAGGAGATCTCAGAGACGTGGACTGGAGCAGGGGCGTTATATAGAAGACATATCCAGGAGATCTCAGAGACGTGGACTGGAGGAGGGGCGTTATATAGAAGACATATCCAGGAGATCTCAGAGACGTGGACTGGAGGAGGGGCGTTATATAGAAGACATATCCAGGAGATCTCAGAGACGTGGACTGGAGCAGGGGGCGTTATATAGAAGACATATCCAGGAGATCTCAGAGACGTGGACTGGAGCAGGGGGCGTTATATAGAAGACATATCCAGGAGATCTCAGAGACGTGGACTGGAGGAGGGGCGTTATATAGAAGACATATCCAGGAGATCTCAGAGACGTGGACTGGAGGAGGGGCGTTATATAGAAGACATATCCAGGAGATCTCAGAGACGTGGACTGGAGGAGGGGCGTTATATAGAAGACATATCCAGGAGATCTCAGAGACGTGGACTGGAGCAGGGGCGTTATATAGAAGACATATCCAGGAGATCTCAGAGACGTGGACTGGAGGAGGGGCGTTATATAGAAGACATATCCAGGAGATCTCAGAGACGTGGACTGGAGGAGGGGGCGTTATATAGAAGACATATCCAGGAGATCTCAGAGACGT
>JAKVIS010001952.1:0-27005 GCA_033119425.1 Bufotes viridis
TTTTTGTAGCTGGTCTCCCTGAGGAGATCAGCTATTGTTGTGTTTGGGTGGTCTCCGAGGCATTGCTCCCGGTTAGCCAGAATCCTACTCCACACTGATGAGGGGCAACACCCCGAAACAGCTGTCTGTGGATGGATAACTGGCTTAGATTTTCCCCGTCACATCCTTAAAGCTTGTAAAAAGCGGGATCTTGGACATAGGGGCCACTTAATATGGTGGATTTGGTGATCTCTGTAATGGAGACACCTCTTTGCTTGGTTTTCCTTCCTTTGAGGGATATCTGGCTTTCATTGTGTTGTAGACCCATAACTGGGGCTCCACATTTATTTTGCATATTCCCTTTTCCCAGGGAACTTTGCACTTCGGATTGCTGTGTTGAGACTCTTAAGTGAGGCTCCACGGTAGTTTTTTGTAGCTGGTCTCCTGAGGAGATCAGCTATTGTTGTGTTTGGGTGGTCTCCGAGGCATTGCTCCAGGTTAGCCAGAATTTTACTCCGCACTGATGAGGGGCAACACCTCGAAACAGCTATCTGTGGATGGATAACTGGGTTAGGTTTTCCCGTCACATGCTTAAAGCTTGTAAAAAAGCGGGATCTTGACATAGGGGCCACTTAATATGGTGGATTTGGTGATCTCTGTAATGGAGACACCATTTTGCTTGGTTTTCCTTCCTTTGAGGGATATCTGGCTTTCATTGTGTTGTAGACCCATAACTTGGGGATCCACATTTATTTTGCATATTCCCTTTTCCCAGGGAATTTTGCACTTTGGATTGCTGTGTTGAGACTCTTAAGTGTGGCTCTGCGGTGTTTTTTGTAGCTGGTCTCCCTGAGGAGATCAGCTATTGTTGTGTTTGGGTGGTCTCCGAGGCATTGCTCCCGGTTAGCCAGAATCCTACTCTGCACTGATGAGGGGCAACACCCTGAAACAGCTGTCTGTGGATGGATAACTGGCTTAGGTTTTCCACGTCACATCCTTAAAGCTTGTAAAAAAGCGGGATCTTGACATAATGGCCACTTAATATGGTGGATTTGGTGATCTCTGTATTGGAGACACTTTTTGCTTGGTTTTCCTTCCTTTGAAGGATATCTGGCTTTCATTGTGTTGTAGACCCATAACTTGGGCTCCACATTTATTTTGCATATTCCCTTTTCCCAGGGAACTTTGCACTTCGGATTGCTGTGTTGAGACTCTTAAGTGAGGCTTCGCGGTAGTTTTGTAGCTGGTCTCCTGAGGAGATCAGCTATTGTTGTGTTTGGGTGGTCTCCGAGGCATTGCTCCTCGTTAGCCAGAAACCTACTCTGCACTGATGAGGGGCAACACCTCGAAACAGCTGTCTGTGGATGGATAACTGGCTTAGGTTTTCCCCGTCAAATCCTTATAGCTTTTAAAAAGCGGGATCTTGACATAGGGGCCACTTAATATTGTGGATTTGGTGATCTCTGTAATGGCGACACCCCTTTGCTTGGTTTTCCTTCCTTTAAGGGATATCTGGCTTTCATTGTGTTGTAGACCCATAACTGGGTCTCCACATTTATTTTGCATATTCCCTTTTCCCAGGGAACTTTGCACTTCGGATTGCTGTGTTGAGACTCTTAAGTGAGGCTCCGCGGTGTTTTTGTAGCTGGTCTCCTGAGGAGATCAGCTATTGTTGTGTTTGGGTGGTCTCCGAGGCATTGCTCCACGTTAGCCAGAATCCTACTCTGCACTGATGAGGGGCAACACCCGAAACAGCTGTCTGTGGATGGATAACTGGCTTAGGTTTTCCCCGTCAAATCCTTATAGCTTGTAAAAAAGCGGGATCTTGACATAATGGCCACTTAATATGGTGGATTTGGAGATCTCTGTATTGGAGACACTTTTTGCTTGGTTTTCCTTCCTTTGAAGGATATCTGGCTTTAATTGTGTTGTAGACCCATAACTTGGGCTCCACATTTATTTTGCATATTCCCTTTCCCAGGGAACTTTGCACTTCGGATTGCTGTGTTGAGACTCTTAAGTGAGGCTCCGCGGTGTTTTTGTAGCTGGTCTCCTGAGGAGATCAGCTATTGTTGTGTTTGGGTGGTCTCCGATGCATTGCTCCCGGTTAGCCAGAATTTTACTCCGCACTGATGAGGGGCAACACCCGAAACAGCTATCTGTGGATGGATAACTGGGTTAGGTTTTCCCGTCACATGCTTAAAGCTTGTAAAAAAGCGGGATCTTGACATAGGGGCCACTTAATATGGTGGATTTGGTGATCTCTGTAATGGAGACACCATTTTGCTTGGTTTTCCTTCCTTTGAGGGATATCTGGCTTTCATTGTGTTGTAGACCCATAACTTGGGGATCCACATTTATTTTGCATATTCCCTTTTCCCAGGGAATTTTGCACTTTGGATTGCTGTGTTGAGACTCTTAAGTGTGGCTCCGCGGTGTTTTTGTAGCTGGTCTCCCTGAGGAGATCAGCTATTGTTGTGTTTGGGTGGTCTCCGAGGCATTGCTCCCGGTTAGCCAGAATCCTACTCTGCATTGATGAGGGGCAACACCCTGAAACAGCTGTCTGTGGATGGATAACTGGCTTAGGTTTTCCACGTCACATCCTTAAAGCTTGTAAAAAAAAGCGGGATCTTGACATAATGGCCACTTAATATGGTGGATTTGGAGATCTCTGTATTGGAGACACTTTTTGCTTGGTTTTCCTTCCTTTGAAGGATATCTGGCTTTCATTGTGTTGTAGACCCATAACTTGGGCTCCACATTTATTTTGCATATTCCCTTTTCCCAGGGAACTTTGCACTTCGGATTGCTGTGTTGAGACTCTTAAGTGAGGCTCCGCGGTGTTTTTGTAGCTGGTCTCCTGAGGAGATCAGCTATTGTTGTGTTTGGGTGGTCTCCGATGCATTGCTCCCGGTTAGCCAGAATCCTACTCCACACTGATGAGGGGCAACACCCCGAAACAGCTGTCTGTGGATGGATAACTGGCTTAGATTTTCCCGGCACATCCTTAAAGCTTGTAAAAAAGCGGATCTTGACATAGGGGCCACTTAATATGGTGGATTTTGTGATCTCTGTAATGGAGACACCCCTTTGCTTGGTTTTCCTTCCTTTGAGGGATATCTGGCTTTCATTGTGTTGTAGACCCATAACTTGGGCTCCACATTAATTTTGCATATTCCCTTTTCCCAGGGAACTTTGCACTTCGGATTGCTGTGTTGAGACTCTAAGTGAGGCTCCGCGGTAGTTTTTTGTAGCTGGTCTCCTGAGGAGATCAGCTATTGTTGTGTTTGGGTGGTCTCCGAGGCATTGCTCCCGGTTAGCCAGAATCCTACTCCGCATTGATGAGGGGCAACACCCTGAAACAGCTGTCTGTGGATGGATAACTGGCTTAGATTTTCACCGTCACATCCTTAAAGCTTGTAAAAAGCGGGATCTTGACATAGGGCCACTTAATATGGTGGATTTGGTGATCTCTGTAATGGAGACACCTCTTTGCTTGGTTTTCCTTCCTTTGAGGGATATCTGGCTTTCATTGTGTTGTAGACCCATAACTAGGGCTCCTCATTTATTTTGCTTATTCCCTTTTCCCAGGGAACTTTGCACTTCGGATTGCTGTGTTGAGACTCTAAGTGAGGCTCCGCGGTGTTTTTTGTAGCTGGTCTCCTGAGGAGATCAGCTATTGTTGTGTTTGGGTGGTCTCCGATGCATTGCTCCCGGTTAGCCAGAATCCTACTCCATACTGATGAGGGGCAACACCTCGAAACAGCTGTCTGTGGATGGATAACTGGCTTAGATTTTCCCTGTCACATCCTTAAAGCTTGTAAAAAGCGGGATATTGACATAGGGGCCACTTAATATGGTGGATTTGTTGATCTCTGTAATGGAGACACCTCTTTGCTTGGTTTTCCTTCCTTTGAGGGATATCTGCCTTTCATTGTGTTGTAGACCCATAACTGGGGCTCCACATTTATTTTGCATATTCCTTTTCCCAGGGAACTTTGCACTTCGGATTGCTGTGTTGAGACTCTTAAGTGAGGCTCCGCGGTGTTTTTTGTAGCTGGTCTCCTGAGGAGATCAGCTATTGTTGTGTTTGGGTGGTCTCCGAGGCATTGCTCCAGGTTAGCCAGAATTTTACTCCGCACTGATGAGGGGCAACACCCGAAACAGCTATCTGTGGATGGATAACTGGGTTAGGTTTTCCCTGTCACATGCTTAAAGCTTGTAAAAAAGCGGGATCTTGACATAGGGGCCACTTAATATGGTGGATTTGGTGATCTCTGTAATGGAGACACCACTTTGCTTGGTTTTCCTTCCTTTGAGGGATATCTGGCTTTCATTGTGTTGTAGACCCATAACTGGGGATCCACATTTATTTTGCATATTCCCTTTTCCCAGGGAACTTTTGCACTTCGGATTGCTGTGTTGAGACTCTTAAGTGAGGCTCCGCGGTAGTTTTTTGTAGCTGGTCTCCTGAGGAGATCAGCTATTGTTGTGTTTGGGTGGTCTCCGAGGCATTGCTCCCGGTTAGCCAGAATCCTACTCTGCACTGATGAGGGGCAACACCTCGAAACAGCTATCTGTGGATGGATAACTGGCTTAGGTTTTCCCCGTCACATCCTTAAAGCTTGTAAAAAAGCGGGATCTTGACATAGGGGCCACTTAATATGGTGGATTTGGTGATCTCTGTAATGGAGACACCCCTTTGCTTGGTTTTCCTTCCTTTGAGGGATATCTGGCTTTCATTGTGTTGTAGACCCATAACTTGGGCTCCACATTTATTTTGCATATTCCCTTTTCCCAGGGAACTTTGCACTTCGGATTGCTGTGTTGAGACTCTTAAGTGAGGCTCCGCGGTGTTTTTGTAGCTGGTCTCCCTGAGGAGATCAGCTATTGTTGTGTTTGGGTGGTCTCCGAGGCATTGCTCCACGTTAGCCAGAATCCTACTCTGCACTGATGAGGGGCAACACCCTGAAACAGCTGTCTGTGGATGGATAACTGGCTTAGGTTTTCCCGTCACAATCCTTATAGCTTGTAAAAAGCGGGATCTTGACATAATGGCCACTTAATATGGTGGATTTGGTGATCTCTGTAATGGAGACACCTTTTGCTTGGTTTTCCTTCCTTTGAGGGATATCTGGCTTTCATTGTGTTGTAGACCCATAACTGGGGCTCCACATTTATTTTGCATATTCCCTTTTCCCAGGGAACTTTGCACTTCGGATTGCTGTGTTGAGACTCTTAAGTGAGGCTCCGCGGTAGTTTTTGTAGCTGGTCTCCTGAGGAGATCAGCTATTGTTGTGTTTGGGTGGTCTCCGAGGCATTGCTCCCGGTTAGCCAGAATTTTACTCCGCACTGATGAGGGGCAACACCTCGAAACAGCTATCTGTGGATGGATAACTGGTTAGGTTTTCCCCGTCACATGCTTAAAGCTTGTAAAAAAGCGGATCTTGACATAGGGGCCACTTAATATGGTGGATTTGGTGATCTCTGTAATGGAGACACCATTTTGCTTGGTTTTCCTTCCTTTGAGGGATATCTGGCTTTCATTGTGTTGTAGACCCATAACTTGGGGATCCACATTTATTTTGCATATTCCCTTTTCCCAGGGAACTTTGCACTTCGGATTGCTGTGTTGAGACTCTTAAGTGAGGCTCCGCAGTGTTTTGTAGCTGGTCTCCTGAGGAGATCAGCTATTGTTGTGTTTGGGTGGTCTCCGAGGCATTGCTCCAGGTTAGCCAGAATCTTACTCCGCACTGATGAGGGGCAACACCCCGAAACAGCTGTCTGTGGATGGATAACTGGCTTAGGTTTTCCCCGTCACATGCTTAAAGCTTGTAAAAAAGCGGGATCTTGACATAGGGGCCACTTAATATGGTGGATTTGGTGATCTCTGTAATGGAGACACCATTTTGCTTGGTTTTCCTTCCTTTGAGGGATATCTGGCTTTCATTGTGTTGTAGACCCATAACTGGGGCTCCACATTTATTTTGCATATTCCCTTTTCCCAGGGAATTTTGCACTTCGGATTGCTGTGTTGAGACTCTTAAGTGTGGCTCCGCGGTAGTTTTTTGTAGCTGGTCTCCTGAGGAGATCAGCTATTGTTGTGTTTGGGTGGTCTCCGAGGCATTGCTCCCGCTTAGCCAGAATCCTACTCTGCACTGATGAGGGGCAACACCCCGAAACAGCTATCTGTGGATGGATAACTGGGTTAGGTTTTCCCGTCACATGCTTAAAGCTTGTAAAAAAGCGGATCTTGGCATAGTGGCCACTTAATATGGTGGATTTGGTGATCTCTGTATTGGAGACACATTTTTGCTTGGTTTTCCTTCCTTTGAAGGATATCTGGCTTTCATTGTGTTGTAGACCCATAACTTGGGCTCCACATTTATTTTGCATATTCCCTTTTCCCAGGGAACTTTGCACTTCGGATTGCTGTGTTGAGACTCTAAGTGAGGCTTCGCGGTGTTTTTTGTAGCTGGTCTCCTGAGGAGATCAGCTATTGTTGTGTTTGGGTGGTCTCCGAGGCATTGCTCCCGTTAGCCAGAAACCTACTCCGCACTGATGAGGGGCAACACCCGAAACAGCTGTCTGTGGATGGATAACTGGCTTAGGTTTTCCCGTCACAATCCTTATAGCTTGTTAAAAAGCGGGATCTTGACATAGGGGCCACTTAATATTGTGGATTTGGTGATCTCTGTAATGGCGACACCCTTTGCTTGGTTTTCCTTCCTTTAAGGGATATCTGGCTTTCATTGTGTTGTAGACCCATAACTGGGTCTCCACATTTATTTTGCATATTCCCTTTTCCCAGGGAACTTTGCACTTCGGATTGCTGTGTTGAGACTCTTAAGTGAGGCTCCGCGGTGTTTTTTGTAGCTGGTCTCCCTGAGGAGATCAGCTATTGTTGTGTTTGGGTGGTCTCCGAGGCATTGCTCCACGTTAGCCAGAATCCTACTCTGCACTGATGAGGGGCAACACCCCGAAACAGCTGTCTGTGGATGGATAACTGGCTTAGGTTTTCCCCGTCAAATCCTTATAGCTTGTAAAAAAAGCGGGATCTTGACATAGGTGACACTTAATATTGTGGATTTGGTGATCTCTGTAATGGAGACACCCCTTTGCTTGGTTTTCCTTCCTTTGAGGGATATCTGGCTTTCATTGTGTTGTAGACCCATAACTGGGGCTTCAAATTTATTTTGCATATTCCCTTTTCCCAGGGAATTTTGCACTTTGGATTGCTGTGTTGAGACTCTTAAGTGTGGCTCCGCGGTGTTTTTTGTAGCTGGTCTCCCTGAGGAGATCAGCTATTGTTGTGTTTGGGTGGTCTCCGAGGCATTGCTCCACGGTTAGCCAGAATCCTACTCTGCATTGATGAGGGGCAACACCCTGAAACAGCTGTCTGTGGATGGATAACTGGCTTAGGTTTTCCACGTCACATCCTTAAAGCTTGTAAAAAAAAAAGCGGGATCTTAAAATAATGGCCACTTAATATGGTGGATTTGGTGATCTCTGTAATGGAGACACCCCTTTGCTTGGTTTTCCTTCCTTTGAGGGATATCTGGCTTTCATTGTGTTGTAGACCCATAACTTGGGCTTCACATTTATTTTGCATATTCCCTTTTCCCAGGGAACTTTGCACTTCGGATTGCTGTGTTGAGACTCTTAAGTGAGGCTCCGCGGTGATTTTTGTAGCTGGTCTCCCTGAGGAGATCAGCTATTGTTGTGTTTGGGTGGTCTCCGATGCATTGCTCCCGGTTAGCCAGAATCCTACTCCACACTGATGAGGGGGCAACACCCCGAAACAGCTGTCTGTGGATGGATAACTGGCTTAGATTTTCCCTGTCACATCCTTAAAGCTTGTAAAAAAAACCGGGATATTGACATAGGGGCCACTTAATATGGTGGATTTTGTGATCTCTGTAATGGAGACACCCCTTTGCTTGGTTTTCCTTCCTTTGAGGGATATCTGGCTTTCATTGTGTTGTAGACCCATAACTAGGGCTCCACATTTATTTTGCTTATTCCCTTTTCCCAGGGAACTTTGCACTTCGGATTGCTGTGTTGAGACTCTTAAGTGAGGCTCCGCGGTAGTTTTTGTAGCTGGTCTCCTGAGGAGATCAGCTATTGTTGTGTTTGGGTGGTCTCCGAGGCATTGCTCCCGGTTAGCCAGAATCCTACTCCGCATTGATGAGGGGCAACACCCGAAACAGCTGTCTGTGGATGGATAACTGGCTTAGATTTTCACCGTCACATCCTTAAAGCTTGTAAAAAAAAACCGGGGATATTGACATAGGGGCCACTTAATATGGTGGATTTGGTGATCGCTGTAATGGAGACACCTCTTTGCTTGGTTTTCCTTCCTTTGAGGGATATCTGGCTTTCATTGTGTTGTAGACCCATAACTAGGGCTCCTCATTTATTTTGCGTATTCCCTTTTCCCAGGGAACTTTGCACTTCGGATTGCTGTGTTGAGACTCTTAAGTGAGGCTCCGCTGTGTTTTTTTGTAGCTGGTCTCCCTTAGGAGATCAGCTATTGTTGTGTTTGGGTGGTCTCCGATGCATTGCTCCCGGTTAGCCAGAATGCTACTCCATACTGATGAGGGGGCAACACCCCGAAACAGCTGTCTGTGGATGGATAACTGGCTTAGATTTTCTCTGTCACATCCTTAAAGCTTGTAAAAAAAACCGGGATATTGACATAGGGGCCACTTAATATGGTGGATTTGGTGATCTCTGTAATGGAGACACCTCTTTGCTTGGTTTTCCTTCCTTTGAGGGATATCTGGCTTTCATTGTGTTGTAGACCCATAACTGGGGCTCCACATTTATTTTGCATATTCCCTTTTCCCAGGGAACTTTGCACTTCGGATTGCTGTGTTGAGACTCTTAAGTGAGGCTCCGCGGTGTTTTTGTAGCTGGTCTCCTGAGGAGATCAGCTATTGTTGTGTTTGGGTGGTCTCCGAGGCATTGCTCCAGGTTAGCCAGAATTTTACTCCGCACTGATGAGGGGCAACACCCTGAAACAGCTATCTGTGGATGGATAACTGGGTTAGGTTTTCCCCGTCACATGCTTAAAGCTTGTAAAAAGCGGATCTTGACATAGGGCCACTTAATATGGTGGATTTGGTGATCTCTGTAATGGAGACACCACTTTGCTTGGTTTTCCTTCCTTTGAGGGATATCTGGCTTTCATTGTGTTGTAGACCCATAACTGGGGCTCCACATTTATTTTGCATATTCCCTTTTCCCAGGGAACTTTGCACTTCGGATTGCTGTGTTGAGACTCTTAAGTGAGGCTCTGCGGTGTTTTTGTAGCTGGTCTCCTGAGGAGATCAGCTATTGTTGTGTTTGGGTGGTCTCCGAGGCATTGCTCCCGGTTAGCCAGAATCCTACTCCGCACTGATGAGGGGCAACACCTCGAAACAGCTATCTGTGGATGGATAACTGGCTTAGGTTTTCCCCGTCACATGCTTAAAGCTTGTAAAAAGCGGGATCTTGACATAGGGGCCACTTAATATGGTGGATTTGGTGATCTCTGTAATGGAGACACCACTTTGCTTGGTTTTCCTTCCTTTGAGGGATATCTGGCTTTCATTGTGTTGTAGACCCATAACTGGGGCTCCACATTTATTTTGCATATTCCCTTTTCCCAGGGAATTTTGCACTTCGGATTGCTGTGTTGAGACTCTTAAGTGTGGCTCTGCGGTGTTTTTGTAGCTGGTCTCCTGAGGAGATCAGCTATTGTTGTGTTTGGGTGGTCTCCGAGGCATTGCTCCCGCTTAGCCAGAATCCTACTCTGCACTGATGAGGGGCAACACCCGAAACAGCTATCTGTGGATGGATAACTGGCTTAGGTTTTCCCCGTCACATCCTTAAAGCTTGTAAAAAAGCGGGATCTTGACATAGTGGCCACTTAATATGGTGGATTTGGTGATCTCTGTATTGGAGACACACTTTTGCTTGGTTTTCCTTCCTTTGAAGGATATCTGGCTTTCATTGTGTTGTAGACCCATAACTGGGGCTCCACATTTATTTTGCATATTCCCTTTTCCCAGGGAACTTTGCACTTCGGATTGCTGTGTTGAGACTCTTAAGTGAGGCTCCGCGGTGTTTTTTGTAGCTGGTCTCCTGAGGAGATCAGCTATTGTTGTGTTTGGGTGGTCTCCGAGGCATTGCTCCCGGTTAGCCAGAATCCTACTCCGCACTGATGAGGGGCAACACCCTGAAACAGCTGTCTGTGGATGGATAACTGGCTTAGGTTTTCCCGTCACATCCTTAAAGCTTGTAAAAAAGCGGATCTTGACATAGAGGCCACTTAATATTGTGGATTTGGTGATCTCTGTAATGGAGACACCTCTTTGCTTGGTTTTCCTTCCTTTGAGGGATATCTGGCTTTCATTGTGTTGTAGACCCATAACTGGGGCTCCACATTTATTTTGCATATTCCCTTTTCCCAGGGAACTTTGCACTTCGGATTGCTGTGTTGAGACTCTTAAGTGAGGCTCTGCGGTGTTTTTTGTAGCTGGTCTCCCTGAGGAGATCAGCTATTGTTGTGTTTGGGTGGTCTCCGAGGCATTGCTCCCGGTTAGCCAGAATCCTACTCCGCACTGATGAGGGGCAACACCCGAAACAGCTGTCTGTGGATGGATAACTGGCTTAGGTTTTCCCCGTCACATCCTTAAAGCTTGTAAAAAAGCGGGATCTTGACATAGTGGCCACTTAATATGGTGGATTTGGTGATCTCTGTAATGGAGACACCATTTTGCTTGGTTTTCCTTCCTTTGAGGGATATCTGGCTTTCATTGTGTTGTAGACCCATAACTGGGGCTCCACATTTATTTTGCATATTCCCTTTTCCCAGGGAACTTTGCACTTCGGATTGCTGTGTTGAGACTCTTAAGTGAGGCTCCGCGGTGTTTTTGTAGCTGGTCTCCCTGAGGAGATCAGCTATTGTTGTGTTTGGGTGGTCTCCGAGGCATTGCTCCCGGTTAGCCAGAATCTTACTCCGCACTGATGAGGGGCAACACCTCGAAACAGCTATCTGTGGATGGATAACTGGCTTAGGTTTTCCCCGTCACATCCTTAAAGCTTGTAAAAAAGCGGGATCTTGACATAGGGGCCACTTAATATGGTGGATTTGGTGATCTCTGTAATGGAGACACCATTTTGCTTGGTTTTCCTTCCTTTGAGGGATATCTGGCTTTCATTGTGTTGTAGACCCATAACTGGGGCTCCAAATATATTTTGCATATTCCCTTTTCCCAGGGAATTTTGCACTTCGGATTGCTGTGTTGAGACTCTTAAGTGAGGCTCCGCGGTGTTTTTTGTAGCTGGTCTCACTGAGGAGATCAGCTATAGTTATGTTTGGGTGGTCTCCGAGGCATTGCTCCCGGTTAGCCAGAATCTTACTCCGCACTGATGAGGGGCAACACCTCGAAACAGCTATCTGTGGATGGATAACTGGCTTAGGTTTTCCCTGTCACATGCTTAAAGCTTGTAAAAAAAGTGGGATCTTGACATAGGGGCCACTTAATATGGTGGATTTGGTGATCTCTGTAATGGAGACACCATTTTGCTTGCTTTTCCTTCCTTTGAGGGATATCTGGCTTTCATTGTGTTGTAGACCCATAACTGGGGCTCCAAATTTATTTTGCATATTCCCTTTTCCCAGGGAATTTTGCACTTCGGATTGCTGTGTTGAGACTCTTAAGTGTGGCTCTGCGGTGTTTTTCGTAGCTGGTCTCCCTGAGTTGATCAGCTATTGTTGTGTTTGGGTGGTCTCCGATTAATTGCTCCAGGTTAGCCTGAATAATACTCAGCACTGATGAGGGGCAACACCCCGAAACAGCTGTCTGTGGATGGACAACTGACTAAGGTTTTCCCCGTCACATCCTTATAGCTTGTAAAAAAAGCGGGATCTTGAAATAGGGGCCACTTAATATTGTGAATTTGGTGATCTCTGTAATGGAGACACCATTTTGCTTGGTTTTCCTTCCTTTGAGGGATATCTGGCTTTCATTGTGTTGTAGACCCATAACTGGGGCTCCAAATTTATTTTGCATATTCCCTTTTCCCAGGGAATTTTGCACTTCGGATTGCTGTGTTGAGACTCTTAAGTGTGGCTCTGCGGTGTTTTTTGTAGCGGGATTTCCCTGAGGAGATCAGCTATTGTTGTGTTTGGGTGGTCTTCGAGGCATTGCTCCCGGTTAGCTAGAATTTTACTCCGCACTGATGAGGGGCAACACCACGAAACAGCTATCTGTGGATTGATAACTGGGTTAGGTTTTCCCCGTCACATGCTTAAAGCTTGTAAAAAAAGCGGGATCTTGACATAGTGGCCACTTTATATGGTGGATTTGGTGTAATGGAGACACCATTTTGCTTGGTTTTCCTTCCTTTGAGGGATATCTGGCTTTCATTGTGTTGTAGACCCATAACTGGGGCTCCAAATTTATTTTGCATATTCCCTTTTCCCAGGGAATTTTGCACTTCGGATTGCTGTGTTGAGACTCTTAAGTGTGGCTCTGCGGTGTTTTTTGTAGCTGGTCTCCCTGAGGAGATCAGCTATTGTTGTGTTTGGGTGGTCTCCGAGGCATTGCTCCCGCTTAGCCAGAATCCTACTCCGCATTGATGAGGGGCAACACCCCGAATCAGCTGTCTGTGGATGGAAAACTGGCTTAGGTTTTCCCCATCACATCCTTAAAGCTTGTAAAAAAAAAGCGGGATCTTGACATAGTGGCCAATTAATATGGTGGATTTGGTGATCTCTGTATTGGAGACACACTTTTGCTTGGTTTTCCTTCCTTTGAAGGATATCTGGCTTTCATTGTGTTGTAGACCCATAACTGGGGCTCCACATTTATTTTGCATATTCCCTTTTCCCAGGGAACTTTGCACTTCGGATTGCTGTGTTGAGACTCTTAAGTGAGGCTCTGCGGTGTTTTTGTAGCTGGTCTCCCTGAGGAGATCAGCTATTGTTGTGTTTGGGTGGTCTCCGAGGCATTGCTCCCGGTTAGCCAGAATCCTACTCTGCACTGATGAGGGGCAACACCCCGAAACAGCTGTCTGTGGATGGATAACTGGCTTAGGTTTTCCCGTCACATCCTTATAGCTTGTAAAAAAGCGGGATCTTGACATAGGGGCCACTTAATATTGTGGATTTGGTGATCTCTGTAATGGAGACACCCCTTTGCTTGGTTTTCCTTCCTTTGAGGGATATCTGGCATTCATTGTGTTGTAGACCCATAACTGGGGCTCCAAATTTATTTTGCATATTCCCTTTTCCCAGAGAATTTTGCACTTCGGATTGCTGTGTTGAGACTCTTAAGTGAGGCTCTGCGGTGTTTTTTTGTAGCTGGACTCCCTGAGGAGATCAGCTATTGTGAGATCTGCACTAATGAGGGGCAACACCCCGAAACAGCTGTCTGTGGATGGATAACTGGCTTAGGTTTTCCCCGTCAAATCCTTATAGCTTGTAAAAAAAGCGGGATCTTGACATAGGGGACACTAAATATTGTGGATTTGGTGATCTCTGTAATGGAGACACCCCATTGCTTGGTTTTCTTTCGTTTGAGGGATATCTGGCATTCATTGTGTTGTAGACCCATAACTGGGGCTCCAAATTTATTTTGCATATTCCCTTTTCCCAGGGAATTTTGCACTTCGGATTGCTGTGTTGAGACTCTTAAGTGAGGCTCTGCGGTGTTTTTTTGTAGCTGGTCTCCCTGAGGAGATCAGCTATTGTTGTGTTTGGGTGGTCTCCGAGGCATTGCTCACGGTTAGCCAGAATCCTACTCTGCACTGATGAGGGGCAACACCCCGAAACAGCTATCTGTGGATGGACAACTAGCTTAGGTTTTCCCCGTCACATCCTTAAAGCTTGTAAAAAAAAAAACGGGATCTTGACATAGGGGCCATTTAATATGGTGGATTTGATGATCTCTGTAATGGAGACACCTCTTTGCTTGGTTTTCCTTCCTTTGAGGGATATCTGGCTTTCATTGTGTTGTAGACCCATAACTGGGGCTCCACATTTATTTTGCATATTCCCTTTTCCCAGGGAACTTTGCACTTCGGATTGCTGTGTTGAGACTCTTAAGTGAGGCTCTGCGGTGTTTTTGTAGCTGGTCTCCCTGAGGAGATCAGCTATTGTTGTGTTTGGGTGGTCTCTGAGGCATTGCTCCCGGTTAGCCAGAATTCTACTCCGCACTGATGAGGGGCAACACCCCGAAACAGCTGTCTGTGGATGGATAACTGGCTTAGGTTTTCCCCGTCACATCCTTAAAGCTTGTAAAAAAGCGGGATCTTGACATAGGGGCCACTTAATATGGTGGATTTGGTGATCTCTGTAATGGAGACACCATTTTGCTTGGTTTTCCTTCCTTTGAGGGATATCTGGCTTTCATTGTGTTGTAGACCCATAACTGGGGCTCCAAATTTATTTTGCATATTCCCTTTTCCCAGGGAACTTTGCACTTCGGATTGCTGTGTTGAGACTCTTAAGTGAGGCTCCGCGGTGTTTTTTGTAGCTGGTCTCCCTGAGGAGATCAGCTATTGTTGTGTTTGGGTGGTCTCCGAGGCATTGCTCCACGTTAGCCAGAATCCTACTCTGCACTGATGAGGGGCAACACCCCGAAACAGCTGTCTGTGGATGGATAACTGACTTAGGTTTTCCCTGTCACATCCTTATAGCTTGTAAAAAAAGCGGGATCTTGACATAGGGGCCACTTAATATTGTGGATTTGGTGATCTCAGTAATGGAGACATCCCTTTGCTTGGTTTTCCTACATTTGAGGGATATCTGGCTTTCATTGTGTTGTAGACCCATAACTGGGGCTCCAAATTTATTTTGCATATTCCCTTTTCCCAGGGAATTTTGCACTTTGGATTGCTGTGTTGAGACTCTTAAGTGAGGCTCTGCGGTGTTTTTTGTAGCTGGTCTCCCTGAGGAGATCAGCTATTGTTGTGCTTGGGTGGTCTCCGAGGCATTGCTCCCGGTTAGCCAGAATCCTACTCCGCATTGATGAGGGGCAACACCCCGAAACAGCTGTCTGTGGATGGATAACTGGCTTAGGTTTTCCCCAGTCACATCCTTAAAGCTTGTAAAAAAAGCGAGATCTTGATATGTTGGATTTTGTGATCTTTGTAATGGAGACACCCCTTTGCTTGGTTTTCCTTCCTTTGAGGGATATCTGGCTTTCATTGTGTTGTAGACCCATAACTGGGGCTCCACATTTATTTTGCATATTCCCTTTTCCCAGGGAACTTTGCACTTCGGATTGCTGTGTTGAGACTCTTAAGTGAGGCTATGCGGTGTCTTTTGTAGCTGGTCTCCCTGAAGAGATCAGCTATTGTTGTGTTTGGGTGGTCTCCGAGGCATTGCTCCCGGTTAGCCAAAATCCTACTCCGCACTGATGAGGGGCAACACCCCGAAACAGCTGTCTGTGGATGGATAACTGGCTTAGTTTTTCCCCGTCAAATCCTTATAGCTTTTACAAAAAGTGGGATCTTGACATAGTGGCCACTTAATATGGTGGATTTGGTGATCTCTGTACTGGAGACACCCTTTTGCTTGGTTTCCTTCCTTGGAGGGATATCTGGCTTTCATTGTGTTGTAGACCCATAACTTGGGCTCCACATTTATTTTGCATATTCCCTTTTCCCAGGGAACTTTGCACTTCGGATTGCTGTGTTGAGACCCTTAAGTGAGGCTCCGCGGTGTTTTTTGTAGCTGGTCTCCCTGAGGAGATCAGCTATTGTTGTGTTTGGGTGGTCTCCGATGCATTGCTCCCGGTTAGCCAGAATCCTACTCCGCATTGATGAGGGGGCAACACCCCGAAACAGCTGTCTGTGGATGGATAACTGGCTTAGGTTTTCCCCGTCACATCCTTAAAGCTTGTAAAAAAAAAGCGTGATCTTGACATTGGGGCCACTTAATATTGTGGATTTGGTGATCTCTGTAATGGAGACACCCCTTTGCTTGGTTTTCCTTCCTTTGAGGGATATCTGGCTTTCATTGTGTTGTAGACCCATAACTGGGGCTCCACATTTATTTTGCATATTCCCTTTTCCCAGGGAACTTTGCACTTTGGATTGCTGTGTTGAGACTCTTAAGTGAGGCTCCGCGGTGTTTTTTGTAGCTGGTCTCCCTGAGGAGATCAGCTATTGTTGTGTTTGGGTGGTCTCCGAGGCATTGCTCCAGGTTAGCCTGAATCCTACTCTGCACTGATGAGGGGCAACACCCCGGAACAGCTGTCTGTGGATGGATAACTGACTTAGGTTTTCCCTGTCACATCCTTATAGCTTGTAAAAAAAGTGGGATCTTGACATAGGGGCCACTTAATATTGTGGATTTGGTGATCTCAGTAATGGAGACACCCCTTTGCTTGGTTTTCCTTCATTTGAGGGATATCTGGCTTTCATTGTGTTGTAGACCCATAACTGGGGCTCCAAATTTATTTTGCATATTCCCTTTTCCCAGGGAATTTTGCACTTTGGATTGCTGTGTTGAGACTCTTAAGTGAGGCTCTGCGGTGTTTTTTGTAGCTGGTCTCCCTGAGGAGATCAGCTATTGTTGTGCTTGGGTGGTCTCCGAGGCATTGCTCCCGGTTAGCCAGAATCCTACTCCGCATTGATGAGGGGCAACACCCCGAAACAGCTGTCTGTGGATGGATAACTGGCTTAGGTTTTCCCCAGTCACATCCTTAAAGCTTGTAAAAAAAAGCGAGATCTTGACATAAGGGCCACTTAATATGTTGGATTTTGTGATCTTTGTAATGGAGACACCCCTTTGCTTGGTTTTCCTTCCTTTGAGGGATATCTGGCTTTCATTGTGTTGTAGACCCATAACTGGGGCTCCACATTTATTTTGCATATTCCCTTTTCCCAGGGAACTTTGCACTTCGGATTGCTGTGTTGAGACTCTTAAGTGAGGCTATGCGGTGTCTTTTGTAGCTGGTCTCCCTGAAGAGATCAGCTATTGTTGTGTTTGGGTGGTCTCCGAGGCATTGCTCCCGGTTAGCCAGAATCCTACTCCGCACTGATGAGGGGCAACACCCCGAAACAGCTGTCTGTGGATGGATAACTGGCTTAGGTTTTCCCCGTCACAACCTTAAAGCTTGTAAAAAAAGCGGGATCTTGACATAGTGGCCACTTAATATTGTGGATTTGGTGATCTCTGTAATGGAGACACCCCTTTGCTTGGTTTTCCTTCCTTTGAGGGATATCTGGCTTTCATTGTGTTGTAGACCCATAACTGGGGTCCACATTTATTTTGCATATTCCCTTTTCCCAGGGAACTTTGCACTTCGGATTGCTGTGTTAAGACTCTTAAGTGAGGCTCCGCGGTGTTTTTTATTGCTGGTCTCCCTGAGGAGATCAGCTATTGTTGTGTTTGGGTGGTCTCCGAGGCATTGCTCCCGGTTAGCCAGAATCCTACTCCGCACTGATGAGGGGCAACACCCCGAAACAGCTGTCTGTGGATGGATAACTGGCTTAGATTTTCCCAGTCACATCCTTAAAGCTTGTAAAAAAAAGCGGGATCTTGACATAGGGGCCACTTAATATGGTGGATTTGGTGATCTCTGTAATGGAGACACCTCTTTGTTTGGTTTTCCTTCCATTGAGGGATATCTGGCTTTCATTGTGTTGTAGACCCATAACTGGGGATCCACATTTATTTTGCATATTCCCTTTTCCCAGGGAACTTTGCACTTCGGATTGCTGTGTTGAGACTCTTAAGTGAGGCTCCGCTGTGTTTTTTGTAGCTGGTCTCCCTGAGGAGATCAGCTATTGTTGTGTTTGGGTGGTCTCCGAGGCATTGCTCCACGTTAGCCAGAATCCTACTCTGCACTGATGAGGGGCAACACCCCGAAACAGCTATCTGTGGATGGATAACTGGCTTAGGTTTTCCCCGTCACATCCTTAAAGCTTGTAAAAAAAGCGGGATCTTGACATAGTGGCCACTAAATATGGTGGATTTGGTGATCTCTGTATTGGAGACACATTTTTGCTAGGTTTTCCTTCCTTTGAAGGATATCTGGCTTTCATTGTGTTGTAGACCCATAACTGGGTCTCCACATTTATTTTGCATATTCCCTTTTCCCAGGGAACTTTGCACTTCGGATTGCTGTGTTGAGACTCTTAAGTGAGGCTCTGCGGTGTTTTTTGTAGCTGGTCTCCCTGAGGAGATCAGCTATTGTTGTGTGTGGGTGATCTCCGAGGCTTTGCTCCCGGTTAGCCAGAATCCTACTCCGCATTGATGAGGGGCAACACCCCGAAACAGCTGTCTGTGGTTTGATAACTGGCTTAGTTTTTCCTCGTCACATCCTTAAAGCTTGTAAAAAAAAAAGCGGGATCTTGACTAAGTGGCCACTTAATATTGTGGATTTGGTGATCTCTGTAATGGAGACACCATTTTGCTTGGTTTTCCTTCCTTTGAGGGATATCTGGCTTTCATTGTGTTGTAGACCCATAACTAGGATTCCACATTTATTTTGCATATTCCCTTTTCCCAGGGAACTTTGCACTTCGGATTGCTGTGTTGAGACTCTTAAGTGAGGCTCCGCAGTGTTTTTTGTAGCTGGTCTCCCTGAGGAGATCAGCTATTGTTGTGTTTGGGTGGTCTCCGAGGCATTGCTCCAGGTTAGCCAAAATCCTACTCCGCACTGATGAGGGGCAACACCCTGAAACAGCAGTCTGTGGATGGATAACTGGCTTAGATTTTCCCCGTCACATCCTTAAAGCTTGTAAAAAAAGCGGGATCTTGACATAGAGGCCACTTAAAATTTTGGATTTGGTGATCTTTGTAATGGAGACACCCCTTTGCTTGGTTTTCCTTCCTTTGAGGGATATCTGGCTTTCATTGTGTTGTAGACCCATAACTGGGGCTCCACATTTATTTTGCAAATTCCCTTTTCCCAGGGAACTTTGCACTTCGGATTGCTGTGTTGAGACTCTTAAGTGAGGCTCTGCGGTGTTTTTTGTAGCTGGTCTCCCTGAGGAGATCAGCTATTGTTGTGTGTGGGTGGTCTCCGAGGCATTGCTCCCGGTTAGCCAGAATCCTACTCCGCACTGATGAGGGGCAACACCCCGAAACAGCTGTCTGTGGATGGATAACTGGCTTAGATTTTCCCTGTCACATCCTTAAAGCTTGTAAAAAAAGCGGGATCTTGACATAAGGGCTGCTTAATATGGTGGATTTTGTGATCTCTGTAATGAAGACACCCTTTTGCTTGGTTTTCCTTCCTTTGAGGGATATCTGGCTTTCATTGTGTTGTAGACCCATAACTGGTGCTCCACATTTATTTAGCATATTCCCTTTTCCCAGGGAACTTTGCACTTCGGATTGCTGTGTTGAGACTCATTAGTGAGGCTCTGCTGTGTTTTTTGTAGCTGGTCTCCCTGAGGAGATCAGCTATTGTTGTGTTTGGGTGGTCTCCGAGGCATTGCTCCCGGTTAGCCAGAATCCTACTCCGCACTGATGAGGGGCAACACCCCGAAACAGCTGTTTGTGGATGGATAACCGACTTAGGTTTTCCCCGTCACATCCTTAAAGCTTGTAAAAAAAAAAGCGGGATCTTGACATAGTGGCCACTTAATATGGAGGATTTGGTGATCTCTGTATTGGAGACACCCTTTTGCTTGGTTTTCCTTCCTTGGAGGGATATCTGGCTTTCATTGTGTTGTAGACCCATAACTTGGGCTCCACATTTATTTTGCATATTCCCTTTTCCCAGGGAACTTTGCACTTCGGATTGCTGTGTTGAGACTCTTAAGTGAGGCTCCGCGATGTGTTTTGTAGCTGGTCTCCCTGAGGAGATCAGCTATTGTTGTGTTTGGGTGGTCTCCGAGGCTTTGCTCCCGGTTAGCCAGAATCCTACTCTGCACTGATGAGGGGCTACACCCCGAAACAGCTGTCTGTGGATGGATAACTGGCTTAGATTTTCCCTGTCACATCCTTAAAGCTTGTAAAAAAAGCGGGATCTTGACATAAGGGCTGCTTAATATGGTGGATTTTGTGATCTCTGTAATGGAGACACCCCTTTGCTTGGTTTTCCTTCCTTTGAGGGATATCTGGCTTTCATTGTGTTGTAGACCCATAACTGGGGCTCCACATTTATTTAGCATATTCCCTTTTCCCAGGGAATTTTGCACTTCGGATTGCTGTGTTGAGACTCTTAAGTGTGGCTCTGCGGTGTTTTGTAGCTGGTCTCCCTGAGGAGATCAGCTATTGTTGTGTTTGGGTGGTCTCCGAGGCATTGCTCCCGGTTAGCCAGAATCTTACTCCGCACTGATGAGGGGCAACACCACGAAACAGCTATCTGTGGATGGATAACTGGCTTAGGTTTTCCCGTCACATCCTTAAAGCTTGTAAAAAAGCGGGATCTTGACATAGTGGCCACTTAATATGGTGGATTTGGTGATCTCTGTAATGGAGACACCACTTTGCTTGGTTTTCCTTCCTTTGAGGGATATCTGGCTTTCATTGTGTTGTAGACCCATAACTGGGGCTCCAAATTTATTTTGCATATTCCCTTTTCCCAGGGAATTTTGCACTTCGGATTGCTGTGTTGAGACTCTTAAGTGTGGCTCTGCGGTGTTTTTGTAGCTGGTCTCCTGAGGAGATCAGCTATTGTTGTGTTTGGGTGGTCTCCGAGGCATTGCTCCCGCTTAGCCAGAATCCTACTCCGCATTGATGAGGGGCAACACCCCGAAACAGCTGTCTGTGGATGGATAACTGGCTTAGGTTTTCCCCGTCACATCCTTAAAGCTTGTAAAAAAAGCGGGATCTTGACATAGTGGCCACTTAATATGGTGGATTTGGTGATCTCTGTAATGGAGACACATCTTTGCTTGGTTTTCCTTCCTTTGAAGGATATCTGGCTTTCATTGTGTTGTAGACCCATAACTGGGGCTCCACATTTATTTTGCATATTCCCTTTTCCCAGGAACTTTGCACTTCGGATTGCTGTGTTGAGACTCTTAAGTGAGGCTCCGCGGTGTTTTTGTAGCTGGATCTCCCTGAGGAGATCAGCTATTGTTGTGTTTGGGTGGTCTCCGAGGCATTGCTCCCGGTTAGCTAGAATCTTACTCCGCACTGATGAGGGGCAACACCACGAAACAGCTGTCTGTGGATGGATAACTGGCTTAGGTTTTCCCGTCACATCCTTAAAGCTTGTAAAAAAGCGGGATCTTGACATAGTGGCCACTTAATATGGTGGATTTGGTGATCTCTGTAATGGAGACACCATTTTGCTTGGTTTTCCTTCCTTTGAGGGATATCTGGCTTTCATTGTGTTGTAGACCCATAACTAGGGCTCCAAATTTATTTTGCATATTCCCTTTTCCCAGGGAATTTTGCACTTCGGATTGCTGTGTTGAGACTCTTAAGTGTGGCTCTGCGGTGTTTTTGTAGCTGGTCTCCCTGAGGAGATCAGCTATTGTTGTGTTTGGGTGGTCTCCGAGGCATTGCTCCCGGTTAGCCAGAATCCTACTCCGCACTGATGAGGGCAACACCCCGAAACAGCTGTCTGTGGATGGATAACTGGCTTAGGTTTTCCCCGTCACATCCTTAAAGCTTGTAAAAAAGCGGGATCTTGACATAGTGGCCACTTAATATGGTGGATTTGGTGATCTCTGTATTGGAGACACATTTTTGCTTGGTTTTCCTTCCTTTGAAGGATATCTGGCTTTCATTGTGTTGTAGACCCATAACTGGGGCTCCACATTTATTTTGCATATTCCCTTTTCCCAGGGAACTTTGCACTTCGGATTGCTGTGTTGAGACTCTTAAGTGAGGCTCTGCGGTGTTTTGTAGCTGGTCTCCCTGAGGAGATCAGCTATTGTTGTGTTTGGGTGGTCTCCGAGGCATTGCTCCCGGTTAGCCAGAATCCTACTCCGCACTGATGAGGGGCAACACCCCGAAACAGCTGTCTGTGGATGGATAACTGGCTTAGGTTTTCCTCGTCACATCCTTAAAGCTTGTAAAAAAGCGGGATCTTGACATAGGGGCCACTTAATATGGTGGATTTGGTGATCTCTGTAATGGAGACACCTCTTTGCTTGGTTTTCCTTCCTTTGAGGGATATCTGGCTTTCATTGTGTTGTAGACCCATAACTGGGGCTCCACATTTATTTTGCATATTCCCTTTTCCCAGGGAACTTTGCACTCGGATTGCTGTGTTGAGACTCTTAAGTGAGGCTCTGCGGTGTTTTTGTAGCTGGTCTCCCTGAGGAGATCAGCTATTGTTGTGTTTGGGTGGTCTCCGAGGCATTGCTCCCGGTTAGCCAGAATCCTACTCCGCACTGATGAGGGCAACACCCCGAAACAGCTGTCTGTGGATGGATAACTGGCTTAGGTTTTCCCCGTCACATCCTTAAAGCTTGTAAAAAAAGCGGGATCTTGACATAGTGGCCACTTAATATGGTGGATTTGGTGATCTCTGTAATGGAGACACACTTTTGCTTGGTTTTCCTTCCTTTGAAGGATATCTGGCTTTCATTGTGTTGTAGACCCATAACTGGGGCTCCACATTTATTTTGCATATTCCCTTTTCCCAGGGAACTTTGCACTTCGGATTGCTGTGTTGAGACTCTTAAGTGAGGCTCTGCGGTGTTATCTGTAGCTGGTCTCCCTGAGGAGATCAGCTATTGTTGTGTTTGGGTGGTCTCCGAGGCATTGCTCCCGGTTAGCCAGAATCCTACTCCGCACTGATGAGGGGCAACACCCCGAAACAGCTGTCTGTGGATGGATAACTGGCTTAGGTTTTCCCCGTCACATCCTTAAAGCTTGTAAAAAAGCGGGATCTTGACATAGTGGCCACTTAATATGGTGGATTTGGTGATCTCTGTAATGGAGACACACTTTTGCTTGGTTTTCCTTCCTTTGAAGGATATCTGGCTTTCATTGTGTTGTAGACCCATAACTTGGGCTCCACATTTATTTTGCATATTCCCTTTTCCCAGGGAACTTTGCACTTTGGATTGCTGTGTTGAGACTCTTAAGTGAGGCTCCGCGGTGTTTTGTAGCTGGTCTCCCTGAGGAGATCAGCTATTGTTATGTTTGGGTGGTCTCCGAGGCATTGCTCCAGGTTAGCCAGAATCCTACTCCGCACTGATGAGGGGCAACACCCTGAAACAGCTGTCTGTGGATGGATAACTGGCTTAGGTTTTCCCCGTCACATCCTTATAGCTTGTAAAAAAGCGGGATCTTGACATAGGGGCCACTTAATATTGTGGATTTGGTGATCTCTGTAATGGAGACACCCTTTGCTTGGTTTTCCTTCCTTTGAGGGATATCTGGCTTTCATTGTGTTGTAGACCCATAACTTGGGCTCCACATTTATTTTGCATATTCCCTTTTCCCAGGGAACTTTGCACTTCGGATTGCTGTGTTGAGACTCTTAAGTGAGGCTCTGCGGTGTTTTTGTAGCTGGTCTCCCTGAGGAGATCAGCTATTGTTGTGTTTGGGTGGTCTCCGAGGCATTGCTCCCGGTTAGCCAGAATCCTACTCCGCATTGATGAGGGGCAACACCCGAAACAGCTGTCTGTGGATGGATAACTGGCTTAGGTTTTCCCTGTCACATCCTTAAAGCTTGTAAAAAAAGCGGGATCTTGACATAGTGGCCACTTAATATGGTGGATTTGGTGATCTCTGTAATGGAGACACCACTTTGCTTGGTTTTCCTTCCTTTGAGGGATATCTGGCTTTCATTGTGTTGTAGACCCATAACTGGGGCTCCACATTTATTTTGCATATTCCCTTTTCCCAGGGAACTTTGCACTTCGGATTGCTGTGTTGAGACTCTTAAGTGAGGCTCTGCGGTGTTTTGTAGCTGGTCTCCCTGAGGAGATCAGCTATTGTTGTGTTTGGGTGGTCTCCGAGGCATTGCTCCAGGTTAGCCAGAATCCTACTCCGCACTGATGAGGGGCAACACCCTGAAACAGCTGTCTGTGGATGGATAACTGACTTAGGTTTTCCCGTCACATCCTTATAGCTTGTAAAAAAGCGGGATCTTGACATAGGGGCCACTTAATATGGTGGATTTGGTGATCTCTGTAATGGAGACACCCCTTTGCTTGGTTTTCCTTCCTTTGAAGGATATCTGGCTTTCATTGTGTTGTAGAACCATAACTTGGGCTCCACATTTAATTTTGCATATTCCCTTTTCCCAGGGAACTTTGCACTTCGGATTGCTGTGTTGAGACTCTTAAGTGAGGCTCTGCGGTGTTTTTGTAGCTGGTCTCCTGAGGAGATCAGCTATTGTTGTGTTTGGGTGGTCTCCGAGGCATTGCTCCCGCTTAGCCAGAATCCTACTCGCATTGATGAGGGCAACACCCTGAAACAGCTGTCTGTGGATGGATAACTGGCTTAGGTTTTCCCCGTCACATCCTTATAGCTTGTAAAAAAAGCGGGATCTTGACATAAGGGCCAATTAATATGGTGGATTTTGTGATCTCTGTAATGGAGCCACCCCTTTGCTTGGTTTTCCTTCCTTTGAGGGATATCTGGCTTTCATTGTGTTGTAGACCCATAACTGGGGCTCCACATTTATTTTGCACTTCGGATTGCTGTGTTGAGACTCTTAAGTGAAGCTCCGCGATGTTTTTTGTAGCTGGTCTCCCTGAGGAGATCAGCTATTGTTGTGTGTGGGTGGTCTCCGAGGCATTGCTCCCGGTTAGCCAGAATCCTACTCCGCATTGATAAGGGGCAACACCCCGAAACAGCTGTCTGTGGATGGATAACTGGCTTAGTTTTTCCTCGTCACATCCTTAAAGCTTGTAAAAAAAGCGGGATCTTGACATAGAGGCCACTTAATATTTTGGATTTGGTGATCTTTGTAATGTAGACACCCCTTTGCTTGGTTTTCCTTCCTTTGAGGGATATCTGGCTTTCATTGTGTTGTAGACCCATAATTGGGGCTCCAAATTTATTTTGCATATTCCCTTTTCCCAGGGAATTTTGCACTTCGGATTGCTGTGTTGAGACTCTTAAGTGAGGCTCCGCGGTGTTTTTGTAGCTGGTCTCCCTGAGGAGATCAGCTATTGTTGTGTTTGGGTGGTCTCCGAGGCATTGCTAGCGGTTAGCCAGAATCCTACTCCGCACTGATGAGGGCAACACCCTGAAACAGCTGTCTGTGCATGGATAACTGGCTTAGATTTTCCCAGTCACATCCTTAAAGCTTGTAAAAAAGCGGGATCTTGACATAGGGGCCACTTAATATGGTGGATTTTGTGATCTCTGTAATGGAGACACCTCTTTGCTTGGTTTTCCTTCCTTTGAGGGATATCTGGCTTTCATTGTGTTTTAGACCCATAACTTGGGCTCCACATTTATTTTGCATATTCCCTTTTCCCAGGGAACTTTGCACTTCGGATTGCTGTGTTGAGACTCTTAAGTGAGGCTCCACGGTGTTTTGTGTAGCTGGTCTCCCTGAGGAGATCAGCTATTGTTGTGTTTGGGTGGTCTCCGAGGCATTGCTCCAGGTTAGCCAAAATCCTACTCCGCACTGATGAGGGGCAACACCCCGAAACAGCTGTCTGTGGATGGATAACTGGCTTAGTTTTTACTCGTCACATTCTTAAAGCTTGTAAAAAAAGCGGGATCTTGACATAGAGGCCACTTAATATTGTGGATTTGGTGATCTCTGTAATGGAGACACCCTTTTGCTTGGTTTTCCTTCCTTTGAGGGATATCTGGCTTTCATTGTGTTGTAGACCCATAACTAGGGATCCACATTTATTTTGCATATTCCCTTTTCCCAGGGAACTTTGCACTTCGGATTGCTGTGTTGAGACTCTTAAGTGAGGCTCTGCGGTGTTTTGTAGCTGGTCTCCCTGAGGAGATCAGCTATTGTTGTGTGTGGGTGGTCTCCGACGCATTGCTCCCGGTTAGCCAGAATCCTACTCCGCATTGATAAGGGGCAACACCCGAAACAGCTGTCTGTGGATGGATAACTGTCTTAGTTTTTCCTCGTCACATCCTTAAAGCTTGTAAAAAAAGAGGGATCTTGACAAAGTGGCCACTTAATATGGTGGATTTGGTGATCTCTGTAATGGAGACACCATTTTGCTTGGTTTTCCTTCCTTTGAGGGATATCTGGCTTTCATTGTGTTGTAGACCCATAACTGGGGCTCCACATTTATTTTGCATATTCCCTTTTCCCAGGGTACTTTGCACTTCGGATTGCTGTGTTGAGACTCTTAAGTGAGGCTCCGCGGTGTTTTTGTAGCTGGTCTCCCTGAGGAGATCAGCTATTGTTGTGTTTGGGTGGTCTCCGAGGCATTGCTCCAGGTTAGCTAGAATCCTACTCCGCACTGATGAGGGGCAACACCCTGAAACAGCTGTCTGTGGATGGATAACTGACTTAGGTTTTCCCGTCACATCCTTATAGCTTGTAAAAAAGCGGGATCTTGACATAGGGGCCACTTAATATTGTGGATTTGGTGATCTCTGAAATGGAGAGACCCCTTTGCTTGGTTTTCCTTCCTTGAAGGATATCTGGCTTTCATTGTGTTGTAGAACCATAACTTGGGCTCCACATTCAATTTTGCATATTCCCTTTTCCCAGGGAACTTTGCACTTTGGATTGCTGTGTTGAGACTCTTAAGTGAGGCTCCGCGGTGATTTTTGTAGCTGGTCTCCCTGAGGAGATCAGCTATTGTTGTGTTTGGGTGGTCTCCGAGGCATTTCTCCCGCTTAGCCAGAATCCTACTCCACACTGATGAGGGGCAACACCCTGAAACAGCTGTCTGTGGATGGATAACTGGCTTAGGTTTTCCCCGTCACATCCTTATAGCTTGTAAAAAAAAAGCGGGATCTTGACATAGGGGCCACTTAATATTGTGGATTTGGTGATCTCTGTAATGGAGAGACCCCTTTGCTTGGTTTTCCTTACTTTGAGGGATATCTGGCTTTCATTGTGTTGTTGACCCATAACTGGGGCTCCACATTTATTTTGCATATTCCCTTTTCCCAGGGAACTTTGCACTTCGGATTGCTGTGTTGAGACTCTTAAGTGAGGCTC
>JAKVIS010001953.1:0-27154 GCA_033119425.1 Bufotes viridis
TATTTTGTTCTGGGTTGAAATTCAATTACGAATATAGCAATACCATAAATCTTGTGTTCCAGCTGTGACTGGACAAGTTTCATAGTGTCCGTCAAAGTATATATTATTTTCTGGGGTGAAATTCAGTTGCAAAAATAGAAATACCGTACATCTAGTGTTCCAGCTGTGACTAAACAAGTTTCATAGTTTCCGCCAACGGATATATTATTTTCTGGGGTGAAATATAGTAGCAAAAATAGAAATACCGCAAATCTGGTGTTCCAGCTGTGACTGGACAGGTTTCCTAGTTTCCGTGAAAGGATATATTATTTTCTGGGGTGAAATTCAGTTGCAAAAATAGAAATACAGTAAATCTGGTGTTCTAGCTGTGGCTGGACAAGTAGTTTAATAGTATCTGATAAAGGATATATTTTGTTCTGGGGTGAAATTCAATTGCCAAAATAGCAATACCCAAAATCTGGTGTTCCAGCTATTGCAGACCAAGGCTAAATCTGTCCGTAAAGGGTATATTGCACTCAGCGTGCATCTCCAAGTGTATTTCTTTCCATTAAAGGGTATATTACAGTAAGTGTTAAAATACAGCATAATTCTATACATTTGCAGACACTGTTTTTCACCTCTAAGTGTATTTCTTTCCATTAATGGGTATATTACATAAAGTGTTAAAATGCAAGTGCTGAAAGCATAATCCTATATATTTTTTCACACTCTACTGAGCATCTTCAAGTGTAAATATGTCCGTAAAAGGATACCTTTCTACCAGGGCCTAAATACTAGGCCTACAATTGATATTCCCCGAAATCTGTGGTTACTGCTGAGCCTGGATGAGTATAATACAGTACATAAATATATAGCCAGATAGTGTTAGGTGCCTGTAAATAAAGGCCTGAATTTGAATTCAATATATTGGGCCAAATAAAAAAAAATATTATTGTGGTGAACGGTAACAATGAGGAAAACATCTAGTAAGAGCCCATCACTGGTTCGTGGCTGGGGGGAAACGGAGGACGATGATGATACGCCTCCCTCAGAGGACAGCTTGTCCTTACCTCTGGGCAATTTATACAAATGAAACCGGGATCTAAGGGCCACATAACCTAAACATCCCACCTACAAAAAATATGTGTATTGCCCAAATAAATAACCATGAAACTGATGATCATCAAAAAAATATATACTTTATTAAATACAATATGATAAAATATACCAATTAAAACCATGTATGACCCAGTGGACACATGAAAAACTGAGGACACCGGGATGGGAGCCAACACATCACCAATCACTAATACAATAACACAATTATTATAAGTTTGTGCAAAATAGTACCATAAATTAAATGAGTAATAAGTAAATAAATTGCACTTAACTAAATGGACCTTTTAAATGGAGCACTATCAAGGGCACACATATACAATAATTATAGCAGGCAGGTGTGCAAAAAACCCACAAGTAGCGCAAGTGACCATAGTGTTTAAGTAAAATATGTAGCCCTGATACTCACAAAGGTGAGATAAATATGCAGACCAAAATAATGACATGTGACATGAACACCTCCCCCCAGTGTCCCCACACCTTACCCAACGCTGCTTCGCCAGAGGCTTCGTCAGGGAGTGTGAGCCTGACACACATGAGCGACTACATGCTGCAGTGCCTGCGCAACGAAAGCAGAGTTGCCCACATTTTAATGTGTGCGGACTACTGGGTTGCCACCCTGCTGGATCCCCGGTACAAAGACAATGTGCCCACCTTGCTTCCTGCACTGGAGTGTGATAGGAAGATGCTCGAGTACAAGGGCACGTTGGTAGACGCGCTACTGAGCATTCCCAAATGTCACAGGGGAACAAGTGGAGGCCCAAGGCGAAGGCAGAGGAGGAGCAAGAGGTCACCAACGCAGCTGTGTCACGGCCAGCTCCTCTGAAGGCAGTGTTATCATGGCAGAGATGTGAAAAGTATTGTCACCACGCCACAGCCAACTGCACCACCACCTGATGCGGAACGTGTTAGCAGGAGGCAGCATTTCACTAACATGGTGGAACAGTAGTGTCCACATCCCTCCACGTACTGACTGATGGTTCCGCCCCATTCAACTTCTGGGTCTCCAAATTGTCCATGTGGCCAGAGCTAGCCTTTTATGCCTTGGAGTTGCTGGCCTGCCCGGCGGCCAGTGTTTTGTCTAATCATGTATTCAGCACAGCAGGTGGCGTCGTTACTGACAAACGCGAGCCGCCTGTCCACAGCCAACGTGGACAAGCTGACGTTCATAAAAATGAACCAGGCATGGATCCCACAGGACCTGTCCATCCCTTGTGCAGAATAGACATTTTTAACTACCTCCCTTAACCATATATTCTTGTACTCCAGGGCACTTCTTTATTGAATCCTCTTTTTTTATATTTACCATTTTTTGCGGGCAACCCAAAGTTGAATGGACCTCTCCTCCGTCTGGGTGCCAGGGGCCTAAATATCTGAAAGTGGCCTTCTCCATTGGTGGGTGACATGAAGCCTGATTCTCTGGTTTGGGACCTTTCTCCTCTGTCTGGGTGCTGGGGTCTAAATAACTAAAAGTGGCCTTCTCCGTTGGTGGGTGACATGATTCCTTTTTTGCTGCTATGAGACCTCTCTCCTCTGTCTGGGTGTCAGGAGCCTAACTTTTACGTACTTGCTTGCTGTCTTGGTGGCAGACATTTAACTCTTTTTACTGTCTAATGACCGCCCCATTGTCTGGGTGTCAGGGGCCTATATGTCGTTTAATCATTTGTTGTCTTGGTGGGAGATATTAAACTCTTTTTACTGTCTAATGATTGCCCCATTGTCTGGCTGTCAGGGGCCTAAATTTCACGTACTTTCTTGCTGTCTTGGTGGCAGACATTTAACTCTTTTTACTGCCTAATGATCGCCCCATTGTCTGGGTGTCAGGGGCGTATATGTCGTTTAATCATTTGTTGTCTTGGTGGGAGATATTAAACTCTTTGTACTGTCCAATGACCGCCCCACTGTCTGGGTGTCAGGGCCTATATGTCGTTTAATTGCTTGCTGTCTTGGTGGCAGACATTTAACTCTTTTGCTGTCTAATAACCGCCACATTGTGTGGGTGTCAGGGGCCTAAATTTCACGTACTTGCTTGCTGTCTTGGTGGCAGTTATTTAACTCTATTTACTGTCTAATGACCGCCCCGCTGTCTGGGTGTCAGGGGCCTATATTTTGTTTACTTGCTTGCTGTCTTGGTGGGAGACATTTAACTTTTTTACTATCAAATGACTGCCCCATTGTGTGGGTGTCAGGGGCCTATATGTCGCTTAATCATTTGTTGTCTTGGTGGGAGATATTAAGCTCTTTTTACTGTCTAATGACCGCCCCATTGTCTGGGTGTCAGGGCCTAAATTTCGTTTAATTGCTTGCTGTCTTGGTGGCAGACATTTAACTCTTTTGCTGTCTAATGACCGCCCCATTGTGTGGGTGTCAGGTACCTAAATTTCACGTACTTGCTTGCTGTCTTGAAGGCAGACATTTAACTCTTTTACTGTCTAATGACCGCCCCATTGTCTGGGTGTCAGGGGCCTATATTGTGTTTACTTGCTTGCTGTCTTGGTGGGAGACATTTAACTCTTTTACTGTCAAATGACTGCCCCATTGTGTGGTTGTCAGGGGCCTATAAATTTGTTGTCTCGGTGGGAGATATTAAACTCATTTTACTGTCTAATGACCGCCCCATTGTGTGGGTGTCAGTAGCCTATATTTCGTTTAATTGCTTGCTGTCTGGGTGAGAGACATTAAACTCTTTTACTGTCAAATTACATCTACTCTGTCTTGGTGTCAGGGGCCTACATAAATGATAATGGCCTGTTCCATTGCAGGTTCACCTGAGGCCTGTGTTGCTGTTATGGGACCACTCTCCTCTTTGCAGGTGCCATTGCCCTGAGTCTGTGAATGAGGCCTGTGGCACTGAAGGCAGACATGAATCATTTTTGGCTGTAATGAGAACTTCAACTCCCATAGCATTCCCACGTGATGCCACCCCAACCTCCTATTCCACCTCCTCCTCCTCCAAGTTGCCAATTGATATTGGTTAATTTTTATTTATTTTATTTAATTTTATTTTAAGTCATTTCCCTATCCACATTTGTTTGCAGGGGATTTACCTACATGTTGCTGCCTTTTGCAGCCCTCTAGCCCTTTCCTGGACTATTTTACAGCCTTTTTAGTGCCCAAAAGTTCGGGTCCCGATTGCCTTCAATGGGGTTCGGGGTGAAGTTCGGGTTGAGTTTGGATCCTGAACCCGAACATTTTCGGAAGTTTGCCCGAACTTCTCGAACCCGAACATCCAGGTGTTCGCTCAACTCGAGTAGTAGCGATTGAAGAGCAAAATACAAGTTGAATCCAACTCACAAATTTTTATGAACATTTGCTCTTAGTAACAGTTACGTCCAACTGTAACACAGCCTTTAAGCAGATAGTGGCAGACTGCTGTAGATCCACCGCATACAGGCTATATGTGGTTATCTCTTAGGCAATGCTATATATGTTTTGTTCTTACTGGTAGGTAACTTTGCTTCTGGTCCCTTTTATCCCAGTGTAGGTTGGTGAGGTTGCCGGTGGCTAATAAGTCCTTCACCTTGACTCCAAAGGTCCTTAATGCCTGGAATAGCGGCTATTATCCTTTGTGTTAGTACTCCTTCCTCTTCTTCAACTCACTCTCGACTATGCCACTTCTAGGGCTAACTCATGACTGACTTTAACAACTGTCTTGTTCTTACTGACTACTGACTAGGCCTGAGCTGAGCTATATATACTAGAGTGGTGCTATCCCTATTTAGTGGTGGGATGTAGGCAGAGCACCTAACCAGCCTGTTGACAGGGATCTTGCATAACTATACAATACAGCATGAAATAAGGTAAACTATGAGATACAGCACAATGTAACAACTTTGCAGTGCTCTCGTGTGGCTAGTGGGACGCTGCACCTGCTCATCCAGTTTCCTGCTTACTGTTATGTCTTGTCTTTACTTGCTGCGAGTGCTTGTGTGTTTGCCCTGATATGTTCTAGAGGTGGTTGTTCCCGTCTAGAACGTGACAGTCACTTTCCAAGAGCTATAACATTTTTATTTTGCCATTTATGTACCTGTATAAGGGCTTGTTTTTTTTGTGGGACAAGTTGTCCTGTTTTTAATGGTGCCATTTTAGGGTACACATAGCTTTCTGATTAACTCTTTCTGGGAAGGAGATATGAAAGAACAGCAATACTGCCACTGATTATTTTCATTATAAATCTTTTGGGGTTCATTTTTCAGCATAAATAACATAACATTTTTACTACTTTTGTTCAATAAAACCCACTTTTTAAAAATAAAAAAAATCTTTTGAATTGCTGCATTTTTATTTTTTTATTATTTCTATGGAGTTGTGTGAGGGCTTGATTTTTGTGGGCCGACCTGTAGTTTTCATTGGTATAATTTAGAGTAAATAACACTTTTGATCGCTTGTTATAATTTTTTTTTTTTTCGGTGATGACTAAGAATATATTTTTTACAGCATTCACCATAGGGGATAACTAACATTTTTTTTACTTTTTTTTTACTTTTTAACATCTTAATAGTCCCACAAAGGGGACTATAATAGGCAATCTTTTGATTGCTTTTAAAATACAATATACTATCCCTATAGTGCATTGCTTTTTAATGTCAGCTTGCTGGGGAACACTCTAGGCCAGGTGTGTGTTTTTGGCTGGTGTCACCATCATCTTCATCATCATCATCATCCTCTTGTTCCTCCAACTCCTCTTCCTCCTCCGGTGGCAGTACCTCCTCCTCCTCACCCATTGGCGTTTCTCATTGTGGGCCGCCAACAGCTACAAGGCGGACAGTAAGATGTGTTAGCCTTTCTTCTTCCTCCTTCATTGCCATGAGTTTCAGCAAAATACATATGAGTGGGATGAGGGACAAGTGTAGCATGAATGGCATAAACTGCCACTGCCCAACCTGGAAATAACACATGCACACTTCTGAGGAGGAGGTCTGGTGCATACCAAATGATTAAGCCGTGTAACTGCAGACCATTGTGATGCTGTACAGGAGATTGTTCCTCACCACGTAAGAATGGCTGAAAAGAGGGACAGTGTCCTGGACATCGCCTGCACCTGGCGCAAGCCAGTGCACTTTTAAAAAGCCATGCAGTGAGCATGTGTTATTTCCTCCAGTTTCATGGTGGCCACGATGTTGTGCTCTTTGTTGCTGACCACCGTGCCCAGGTGGATTTGAAGAGGTGACAGCCAGCTGGATATTTGCTGCTTGATGTACTTTACCAACTGCTCACCAGTGTAGTTTCTCTCTACCAGGCCGATAAGCTTCACCACAGTGTAGCAACACTTGACATGTGATAGGAAGAAGGGGTAGTGTGAGCTACACGGCGCCCTGTTGCTGTTGTGGATGTTCAGCATCCATGGAGGAGGATGCAGATTAGTATCTGGTGTTGGAGCAAGGCCAATACAATTTTGAGGGGTGTCAAAGGGACGTGGCTTTGTTACCTGGTTGCTGCCTCGCCACTGCTGCAAAAAACATTGACCTAGTGGGTCATGAAAAACATGTATTGTCCCTGCCCATAACAGCTGCTCCAGGTGTCCACTGTGGAGTGCAGCTAGCCACACAGCCATAATCTCAATGAGTGACCCGTGTTCTGCAGCGACTGTAGTACTGCAGCTACTGCACCAAAGACAATGTGGAGGTGGTGGTTCAGCTTGTAGATAAGCTACAGTAATTGCTGGTGAAAAAAATGTTTTTCATTACAAATATTCCGTTATAGATTTCTCACAATGGAGCGGAAGACATGGAGGAGACTTAGGCCTCTTGCAAACGACCGTATGCCCTCTGAGACATACGGTCCGTGAGGAGCTATATGTCCCGGAGCGGCATTGATCGTTCCCACGGGGCTATTGTCCAGCACTCTTATGATCATATGAGTACTAGTGATGAGTGAGCATGATCGGCCGAATACCGGTTCATCTTGAGCATCGCTATGCTCGGCACATGGCGGTACTCGGCCAAATACCACATATGCTCGAGCGCAATGCTCGAGTCTCCTCCCCGCATATTGGGGCCTGCTAAGCAGTCAATAAACGTGCAGGTAAGTAATGCCCTGCACTGTAATGCAGTAGCCATGTTAGCTACTTGTATTACAGTGATTGGCTGGCCAGAACGTGTCATTGGAGGTTACATAGCACCTGATGACACGTGCTTGGATCATGTGTCATCCAATTCGGTCGGCACTGTGTGTGTGTATAATAGGGGTGCTTGGTCAAGGGTCGGATTACCCAGTGAGCAAAAGAAGTAGAGGATCGGCACTCCCAAGATGCAGGTGAGTAGAGCTTTTATTGGTCTCTTATCCAACATCAGTGACGTGTTTCGGCACTTAGAGTGCCTTTCTCAAACTATGAATGGCAATCACAGTTTGAGAAAGGCAAACTAAGTGACGAAATGCATCACTGATGTTGGATAAGTGACCAATAAAAGTTCTACTCACCTGCAACTTGGGAGTGCCGGTCCTCTACTTCACGTGCTCGGATCAGTCATAGTCAGGGAGAGCAGAGCGTAGGAAGGGAAAGACAGTGTAGGGAGCGAAATTTACAGTTCTTATTCTAAGAAAGCTTTTTAAAGACCCAAAAGTCCTTTTAAAGACTACTGTGTGTGTGTTTAATAGCAGCAATCTGTTTTTACCTGCGCTAAATTGATCAGTCTCAGGGACATCCGTGCTGAATAAGGGACAGATAGTGCAGGGAGAGAAATTTGCTGTTTTTACTACCAAAAGCTTTTCAAAGACTCCAAAGTGAATTTAAGGATTACTGTGTGTGTGCAAGATATTTTTCTTTAATACCTATTAGTGACATATACTGTACATCATCCGCAGACTGTGTCTTTTTGCGTAAATTCAAATAATCAGCTCCACATTTATTGTCTATAGTGTGTGCGTTTAATACACATCCATGACATATACAGTACTTCATCTGAAAACTGTTTCTTTAGCGCAAATTTAAATAATCTGGGCCTAATCTAGTGTCCATAGTGTGTGGCTTTCTGTGACAAATACTGTACTCAAACCAACTGACGAGTCTGATGAAGGCACAATAAAGTGCCGAAGCTTGCGTCACTTGTATACTATGTGACCAATTAAAGCATTTCCAAAGATCAACTGGAGCGGGTGCCGGTCTCCATTTTTAAGCAAACCAACTGAAAGGTGGCATAAAGCAGGATGTGCTCAACCCAAAAATGCAGTTGTGCATGTATATACAGGGAGCAGATCCTGCACTTGTGGCCCGTTGCTAATGGCGATCCCCAGCAAAAATGCATATGGTGGAGGATGCCCACAGCGGACCACAAGTATCACAATAGACATCCTACACAAAATGGCAATAGTGTGGATGTGATAAATAATATAACAATATAGCAAAAACAAATGACAAAACAGGTGCACACTGCGGTTTTACTAAGCCCTCAAACTGATGTTAAAATTGAGAGGTTAGTCAACATGTCCTACAGTGGAGGACATGACTTAAGCCGAGCACCACGCCAAGGTCTCTCAAGTAGCTCGGGACCTAGCACTCACCTACCTGTGCCATATGGGCAATACCAGGGGCCAGTGGGCAAGATTACAGGAATGTATTAGGCCGACTCGCAGCTGACTCCTCAGTTACCTCCAGCATGTAACCATGCCTGAAACTCCCATGTAAATGTAGCCTGTATATATATGCACAACTGCATTTTTGGGTTGAGCACATCCTGCTTCATGTCACCTTTCAGTTGGTTTGTGTATATATAATTGTTTGGAGGTGTATAAACTCCCATGTAAATGTAGCCTGTTTTCCATCCACAGGCTATATTTAGGGTGCACCTCTGAGGCCTGGGCCATATCAGCCAGTCTTGGGTTGGGCTCACAGCCTTCTCCCTCCTCCCATTGCAAGCATGGTTACATGCTGGAGGTAACTGAGGAGTCTGCTGCGAGTCGGCCTAATACATTCCTGTAATTTTGCCCACTGGCCCCTGGTATTGCCCATATGGCACAGGTAGGTGAGTGTTAGGTCCCGAGCTACTTGAGAGACCTTGGCGTGGTGCTCGGGCTTAAGACATGTCCTCCACTGCAGGACATGTTGACTAACCTCTCAATTTTAACATCAGTTTGAGGGCTTAGTAAGACCGCAGTGTGCACCTGTTTTGTCATTTGTTATTGCTATATTACAAATAATGTACTACAACCGAAAACAGTGTCTGTAGAGTAAATTAAAATAATCTGGGCCTAATCTAGTGCCCATAGTTTGTGGCTTTCTGTGACATATACTGTACTACATCCGAAAAAGTGTCTGTAGAGCAAATTTAAATAATTTGTGACACATCTACTGTGTGTGCGTTTAATACATATAACTGACATATACTGTACTTTATCCGTAGACAGTGTATGCTAGTCTGTGACATTATCAGGGCTACATCTCCTGTGTAATGTGTGCGCATCCCAAATACCTTTTTAATTTATTGGCACATACAGTTACAAATCCTATGCTACTGTACGTGTGACATACCTTTAAGCATATATAACATTTAATATTAAGAAGGAGGTCAGTAGGGGACATAGCTAGCGCCAGAAGAGAATGGTCGCAGGCATCCGAGCTCCGTTACAGAAAGCGGCTCCTGCATAGCTTACATTAGCTCACCCGACCGATGATGGTGAAGATCAGTGACCAAAAGTCTGCAGTCACCCTCACCACCCAAAGAGACCAGTCTCGAGAGGCGACATGTACAAATTCCTTAAAAGGACTCGGCGCTTAAAGCTGCCAGAGAAAACAAGATGGTGCCCGCTATTCAAAGGGAGGAGCGCATAAGCAATATAGACCGCTCGGATGTGGATAGTGTGCTGAGTAGGTGAGAGGCTTACAAGGCCTGCCGATCACAAGGAAATACCTAAACTTGGCTCTCTCAAAAGCTTTAGAGCCGCTATTACATAAACTATCTTCTCTGCGCCAAGATGTCCGGCATATTGGAGACCGAGTTGAGTCTCTGGAGACCACGTAGTCTACCATGCTATCATGGCAATCAGCAGCCGCTACTTGCCTACAAAATGTCAAGCACACCTTAATCAGAGGCACACCGCCCTTGAAGACCAAGAAAATCACGGTAGACGGAACAATTTAAGATTTTGAGGTCTCCCGGAATCCATTACCGCGCCAGAGATCCCGGACACTATTAGGTCCTTATGTGCAGACTTACTGGGCCCGGACTATCCTTCCCCAGTCATCTTAGAAAGAGCACAACGTGCTTTACGCCCACAACCAAAACCCTCAGAACCCCCAAGGGATATCATTTGCCGGTTCCTTAATTATCAGGACAAAGAAGCAGCCCTCACCAAGTCCCGCAAAGCGGGAAAGATAACTTTTATGGGCGCTCAAGTTAATATTTACCAAGATCTTGAACCTGCCACTCTCAAAAAGCACAGAATGGTTAAACTACTGACGGAATGGGTCAGGATTAACAAGGTGCCCTACCGCTGGACTTTTCCATTTGGATTATCATTTTTCTGCAAAGGCCGTCGACTCAATCTTCATTCGCACAGCGATCTAGCCCAGATCTACGAGGACTTGGAAATACAACCCCTAGATATAGAAAATTGGGACACTATACAAGACCTCTCTTCCTTGCCTGACCTTCCAAGGAACATCCCTTTAGAAAATCGATGAATGCCCAGAGGCAGAAAAGGAAAGGTTCCTCGGTGACTCCATGGAGAATCTTCATGGACCACAGTTAGCCCTGCTCCTTGCATTAGTTTCCCTTGTATATGTGAGATTCACTTACCTAATCAGCAACACAACATTTAGTTGGTCTTCTGATATTATGTTGTCCACTTTATTTTCCTTCAAGGGGCAACTGCATGAGTAACAGCTGCACTTGTCCCCATGAGGGTTAATGTTGTATTTTCTAGATCTATTGCCACTTTGCTGCCTCTTATCACCACATCTGTTATATTTTATTCTTTAGTATAGCAATGTATTCCCTCCCTGTTTACCTGTCTTTCTTTTTTTTCTTTCCCTCTCCCCCCTTCTTTAACCCTTTTCTCCTTTCTCCCCAACCCCCCTCCCCCTCCCCCCCCACTCCACTCTTTTGCCTTTCACCACCCTTGACTGGGTCTATACCTCTTTTTTACAACCTTTGCCCTTTATGGTAGTCTAAATGTCCAGTTGCCCTGTGAGGGCCGGGAGAATAGTATCCTTATAGTTCCGGACATCTCTGGTTGAAAGTCTGTATTGTTGCTTACGAGTTTTTACTTTTATTTGATGGGAGATGTCTGCTTCTGCTGTGTCAGGGGTGCGGAGAGGGGGCGGGGATTCATCCTCCGGGTTGTTCTCCCCTCATTCATGCACATTTTTATGCCGGAGCAGGGACCTGCTTTCTCAGGAAGGGTTTATTGCCGCCTTCTCCCCTCATGTCCTTGTTCATGCTCTTGCCTATTCATGTAGACTTAAAATTTTCACTTCCCTAACCTCACATATTCCATCTTTCTGCACTGGTACCATTGTGGTTTCTCATCATCTAACTCCAAAGGAGTCAGTATAGGATTCAAAAAGGGATTCCCTTCCAATTGGAAGAACTACATACAGATGTGGAAGGACGCTTTATCATGATCTTTATCAGGAAGATTGGGCCTCAGATCTATACATTCATCAATGTGTATGCACCAAACACCCAAAAAACACTTGGCTCAGGGAGAGAGAGGTGGAATCTTTTCAGGAAGGTGTGACCCTATTTGGGGCGACTTTAACCTGACTATAAATCCCCTCCTAGATTCTTCGTCGCAAAAATCCGCTCATTCCCAAAAGGCCCTTAAATCATTATGCTCTAAGTTATGGAAATGCGATCTTATAGATGCCTGGCGTACACTTCATCCTGACACTAAAGATTTTACCTTTCAGTCTGCAGTCCACAACACATATCATTGTTTGGACTACATTTTTGTATTTCGAGCTGAATGATACTCCAGGAATCTCTCTCTGTCTTATGGGATGCCCACAAGGCTTCTATAAGAGGCCAATGTATTAGCATTAGCTGGCATCTTAAAAAGAAAGAACTAAACAACTAGATTTCCTGTTTGAGAAAATTAAAATACTTGAAAACACCCATAAACGTTCCCTGCTCCAATCACACCTAACAGATCTGCAACATTATAGATCTACACTTAAAAATCTTTTAAATACGGCGTCGGCTAAATATTATCTCCACTCTCAACAAAATACATTTGCGCACGGCAGCAAAGCTGCAAATTTTGTTACCAGACGTATCCAAAAAATAAATTGGACAATTGTGTCCATAAGCTAAAAAGGACTCAGGCCACCTGATATTTGATTCAACATTAATAGCAAACCAGTTCAAATCTTACTATGAAACCTTATATAACCTGGATTTTTCACCCACTAACTCAAACCAAAATTATAATATCTCTGACTCACTTTCTTTTTAACTACTCTAGACCTCCCAGTATTGTCAGATACAGATAAGACCTCCCTTGCCTCCCCCTTTACTGCGGATGATATCAAAAAAGTAATCCAGCAGTCCCCATTTTGCCATAACCTATATGTATCATAACGCTTCCGCATCTATCTCAGTTAATAGCATTCTTTCGGCCCCATTTCGGATAAAAAACAGGACTAGGCACAATTGCACCCTCTCCCCCTACTTTTTGTCCTGACCATGGAACCCCTGTTAACCATGATACAGCAAGATGTGAAAATTAGAGGTGTTATGCTGGGAGACCAGGAACATAAAACAGCTGCCTTTGCAGACGATTTGCTTATTATGACGAGTAACCCAGAAAGGCGCTGCCAAAGATATATTACCATCTGGAAATTTTCTGCTCATTTTCTAATTTTTAAAGTAAACCATAACAAATTGTTTATTATATGTTCCGGTCTGTCAGCAGCCACAAGGTGTCTGTCAGCAACCACAATGTCTCGTTTGGCCCATAATTCTTTTAATTGGTCGTCCCCCATTTTGACTTATTTGGGGGTCAAAATAGGTGTGGACCCATCTCAATGGTTCTCGTTGAATTACATTCCCCTAGCGAAGAATTTAGCTGACCTATGGATAATGCAAAGTATTCAAAATGGCCAAAATAACAAATAATGTCCTTATCCCGGGTTTTAGTATCAGGAAATCTCCAGTAGGTGTATTTCGTCTCAGTCCATTACGTAAATGATTAACATCAATAGAGACAGAGATTATCAATAAGAAAACTAAGAAACATATAGATACACGGTACACTAAACAACGAGAGAAATCTCAGAGATCTCAAAATAATGGGGAAAATGTACAAAATAGTGATAACATCACAAAAACTAGAGAGACAGTAAATATGGAAAACACATACTCCATACCAGTAAACAATAAGTATGAACAATTATCGAACAACATTTTTTAGATCACGCCCCAGCACATCACAGAACACGGATAAGACACAGGGAACAAACACGAGTAATCACAGACAAAAATCACCGACCCACCATTACAACTTGAGACAGAAGAATCCCCCATATCAATCACCCAGAGAGGAAACTCATATGACACCCCCAAACTTGGAACCGATATGCACGATCCTGATACTAAAAACCGGAATAAGGACATTATTTGTTATTTTGGCTATTTTGGATATTTTATTTTGATAAACTGCATATTCGCTGTGACCTTATCTCTTTGCACTTTTTGCACTTTTTGCACTTTTTGCACATTTTTGGCTTTTGCACATTCTTGACATTTTATATGTATTGATCTATTTATTCGAACCAAGTCTGCTCCATTAATGCGTTATTAGATCATACCTATCATTGGGTCACTATATTAATGCTGCTACCATATTTTTGCTGCTAATATTTTAATACAGTTTTCATTATTTAATATCTATATATCTACAATTTTAAATTAATACATTCTGTTTGATTACATAGTCAGAGTGCTCGCTGATCCTCCTCTTTTATAATTATCCAATCTCATTATTGAGGTAGGGTGTCCTCAATTACAGCTAGTAGCACCTTACCATATTGAACTGAGAGTGAGCCACTACTGCAACTACTATTTACCTTTCTTTAATCACTGTAAGAGGGTGCAAGGTATCATATGCGATGGCAGGTACGTGTCACCGAGGTTGCTGGCCTCGGTGTGGTGAGAGCCGGGGTTTTTGTCTGCAGCAGCTTATGCTGCTAGACTTTGTTACTTAGTTTGGCTGCAAAGCTAATCTGGGCCGGCTCTTACTGGGAGTAGGTAAAGTGTAGGGTGGGTGCCTACTCCCCACGGTCCAGTCCTGGTTTTGGGCTGGATATAAAACACAGCCAGCAGCTGTGTCTGGGTGGTGATTATCCTGGAGCCTGCTAACAGGACTGTGAGGTTCTCTGTGCTGGAGGACGGAGCTCAGCAAGGTGGTGTTTCCCTGCAACCTGAAGGTGGAATCGCCTGCGGCTGGGCTGACTGCTAGGTGTGAACCCGCACCTAAACCACCCAGGTGACTGGACCCTGTGTTGGCCTGTTTTTGTTTTGCCACGTTATTTCCGTTGTGTGTGAACTGTCACCAAAGAGACTGTTTTTCATTTATGGTGTGCAAGTGTGAATAAAACACTGTTTGTTGCACAATCTGGACTCCTTGTTTTGCCTCTAAACTGCACCCGCACCGCTGTCTACCAGAGCGACTCCCACATTTGGTGTCGGATGCGGGCATGCGCAGTGAGGCTGGCGTGAACGCCGAAGTTTTGTTTTTCTAAAGTGCATGGAATATATTAAGCCAGCAAAGCTGCAAGCAGGAGTTTCTGGCAACATGGAGGCTGCTGTGAAGGCTCTCATAGAGGCTAACGTGCAGCAGCGGGAGACTAACCAGCTACTGCTACAACATGTGATGGCGTTACAGGCGGCAGGAGCGTCCCACCGCGTCCATGATGCCCGGAGAGCGGTCCGTGCGGCGATCCCAAAAATGACCCCCGCAGACGACGTTGAGACGTACCTGGCGGTTTTGAGAAGGTCGCCGTGAGGGAAAAGTTACCCGTGACCAGTGGGCTGAGGTGGTCGCTCCTTTCCTGGCTTCCGGACCCCAGCAGGTGTTTTTCGACTTGTCGGACGACCAAGCGGCAGATTATGACACCGTGAAAGGAGAGATCCTCGCCAGACTGGGCGTGAACGTGCTGGTCCGCGCCCAAAGAGTCCACCAGTGGGACTTTAAAACGACTGAACCCGCTAGGCCGCAGTACTACGATCTGCTGCACAGGCTGCAAAAGTGGCTGCAGCCCGATCTACTAAGTCCCACTGCCATGCTGGATCGACTGTTGGCGGACATCTTTTGGAGGGCCCTGCCTTATCCCCTCCAGCACTGGATCGGCCAGGTATCGCCCACCAATGCCCTGGAGATGGTCGACCTGGTGGAGCGCTACGAGGCCACCAGAAACCTGCAGGGACTCTTGCGGGAAGGGGTCAGTCAAACCCGGAGGCCTCTGCCCCAGTTCCGGCGTCCGGCGACAGAGCGGCCTGCACGGAATATACCCCCTGCGAGTCCGCCTCCGTGGTATGCTGGAGGTGTCAGGAGCCAGGCCACATCAGGGCCGACTGTCCGCATCGGGATGAGCCGATGGATATGAACTACGGGGGTCGTCACTCCCTGTATGCACGGAAGCTGTGCGCAACTGGCACCCGTGAGGTGCAGGACCATAACCACCTGTGTCAGGTAGAGGTGGGAGACTCTCTGGCGGTGGCTCTGCTGGACTCCGGGAGTTTAGTCTCCCTGGTAAGGGCTGCCCTTGTACGGCCTGCGGAGTATACTGGCCGTAAAGTCGGGGTCCTGTGCATCCATGGAGACCTGAAAGACTACCCCACTGCACTAGTGACTTTGTCCACCGCGGCTGGTAGGTGGACCCATGAGGTGGCTGTCGCTACTAAACTCCCACACGAACTGATACTTGGGAGGGACTTCCCCGGTTTTCCGGCGCTGTGGCCGGTAATAAAGGTATCTGAGGGACCCGAGACAGGGGTGACCCTAGTGGAGTGGCCTGATACCACTGGAAGGCCAGAACCCTGGGAGCCCGAGTCTGAAGGGCCGGCGGTAGGGGTGACCACTGCTCCAGCGGTAGAGGGGGAGACAACCCCACTGAGTGTAATGGTGGGAGACACGGAGGACTTGCCACCGGGACCTGAGTTGGCAGACCTCAATGTCTCCGGGGAAAATTTTGAGACCGCACAACACCGGGACCAAACCCTAACCAGGGCCTGGGAGAATGTGCTGGAAATTGATGGGAAACCCCAGAAACCAGGGGCTGAATTAATGTTCCCACGATTTATTGTTCTGCAGGATATGTTGTATCGGGTGAACCAAATCCGAGGCGAACCTGTTGAACAGTTGGTGGTGCCCACAGCGTATCGTAAGCTTGTCATGGAGCTTGCCCACCAACATGTTCTTGGGGACACCTGGGGTGGCAGAAAACCCAGGACCGCATACTGCAGCGATTTTATTGGCCCAGTGTGTTCAAGGAGGTAGAGAATTATTGTAAGTCCTGTCCGACCTGTCAGATAACTAGCCCCCAGCCACATTTCCGTAGTCCTCTGGTACCTCTGCCAATCATTGAAGTACCGTTTGAGCGAATCGCTATGGATTTAATTGGGCCTGTACCAATGTCTGCCAGGGCCACCAACACATTCTGGTAGTTCTCGACTATGCCACTCGGTATCCGGAGGCGGTGCCTCTGCGACATACCTCAGCTAAGCTCATTGCCAAAGAGTTAATGGAGATGTTTTCCGTGTGGGCCTGCCAAAAGAGGTTCTGACAGACCAAGGGACCCCTTTTATGTCCAAAGTAATGAGGAACTGTGTAAATTGTTGCGTATAAAGCAGTTCACGGACGTCCGTTTACCATCCGCAAACAGACGGTCTTGTGGAGAGGTTTAACCAAACTCTAAAAATATGTTAAAGGGTGGTGTCTAGAGATGGGAAGGACTGGGATCTGCTTCTGCCCTATCTCATGTTTGCAGTGCGAGAGGTGCCCCAGGCCTCTACTGGGTTCTCGCCCTTCGAACTGCTTTATGGCAGACACCCTCGGGGCCTGTTGGATATCGCCAAGGAAGCATGGGAACAACAGCCTGTCCCCACAAAATTGTCATTGAGTATGTCGCCCAGATGCAGGAACGGATGGAAAGGGTGTTGCCCTTGGTCCGGGAGCATATGGAGGCAGCGCAACAAGCCCAGAGTAGGGTGTACAACCGTCAGGCTCGGGTGCAGGACTTCAATCCGGGAGATCGGGTTTTGGTTCTGGTACCCACCCTTGACAGCAAATTCCTAGCTAGGTGGCAGGGCCCCTATGAGGTGATCGAGAAGGTAGGGAGGTGAATTACAAGGTACACCAGCCAGGGCGGCGCAAGCCGGAGCAGGTGTACCACGTGAATTTACTTAAGCCGTGGAAAGATAGGGACGCGGCCGACGACCACAGCCCCCGGCCAGGGCTTCTAGGTGAAAAGGGTCCAGCCCCACAGTTTGAGGCCTGTGAAGCCGTAACCACGGTAAAAATTGCAGACAGCCTGTCTTCCAAACAAGTTCAGGAAGTCAGGAGTTCCTCAGTCGGAACACGGATGTGTTCTCGGACCTCCCTGGCCGCACGTCTCTCATCCGACATGACATCGTCACTGAGCCTCAGGCCAAGGTCCGGTTAAAACCATACCGGGTACCCGAGGCTCATGGACATAGTGCTGCGACCACATCGTCGGTACGCCTCGGCCTACTTAGATGATGTAGTCATCCACAGCACCGACTGGGAAAGCCATTTACCCAAGGTGCAGGCGGTAGTGGATGCCCTGAGGAAAGCCGGACTCACCGCTAACCCAAAGAAGTGCTCCATAGGGTTAGAGGAGACAAAATATCTGGGATATGTTATTGGGCGGGAGTCATCAAACCTCAGGTAACTAAGGTAGAGGCCATTCGTAACTGGCCCGACCGGTCACCACCAGGCAGGTAAAGTCGTTCCTGGGGATTGTAGGATACTACATGAGGTTTGTGCCCCACTTTGCCACAATAGCAGCGCCATTGACAGACCTGTTGAAGGGGCGAAAGTCTGGGAGGGTTAGCTGGAGTGAGAAGGCGGAGGAGGCTTTCTCCGCGTTGAAGTCGGCCCTGTGTGGGTCCCCGGTTTTGGTGACACCCGACTTCAACAAGGAGTTTGTCGTACAGACCGACGCCTCGGAGGTAGGCCTCGGTGCGGTACTGTCGCAGGAGGTCAACGGGAAGAACATCCGTTGTCTTCCTGAGCCGTAAGCTCAGTCCCGCCCGAGTCCAGATATAGTATAGTGGAGAGGGAGTGCCTGGCTATCAAGTGGGCACTCGAAAGTCTCCGCTACTACCTGTTAGGGAGGAGGTTCCGTCTGGTGACCGACCATTCCCCCCTCAAATGGATGAGTCAGGCCAAGGAGAGGAATGCTCGGGTCACCAGGTGGTTCCTATCGCTTCAAAATTTCAAATTCTCCGTGGAACACAGGGCAGGCCGCTTGCAGGGTAACGCAGATGCCCTGTCCCGCGTCCACTGCCTCACGTGTGTTCACCCCTCAGGGTTGAACAAAGGGGGGTGTGTAAGAGGGTGCAAGGTATCATATGCGATGGCAGGTACGTGTCACCGAGGTTGCTGGCCTCGGTGAGGTGAGAGCCGGGGTTTTTGTCTGCAGCAGCTTATGCTGCTAGACTTTGTTACTTAGTTTGGCTGCAAAGCTAATCCGGGCGGCTCTTACTGGGAGTAGGTAAAGTGTAGGGTGGGTGCCTACTCCCCACGGTCCAGTCCTGGTTTTGGGCTGGATATAAAACACAGCCAGCAGCTGTGTCTGGGTGGTGATTATCCTGGAGCCTGCTAACAGGACTGTGAGGTTCTCTGTGCTGGAGGACGGAGCTCAGCAAGGTGGTGTTTCCCTGCAACCTGAAGGTGGAATCGCCTGCGGCTGGGCCGACTGCTATGTGTGAACCCGCACCTAAACCACCCAGGTGACTGGACCCTGTGTTGGCCTGTTTTTGTTTTGCCACGTTATTTCCGTTGTGTGTGAACTGTCACCAAAGAGACTGTTTTTCATTTATGGTGTGCAAGTGTGAATAAAACACTGTTTGTTGCACAATCTGGACTCCTTGTTTTGCCTCTAAACTGCACCCGCACCGCTGTCTACCAGAGCGACTCCCCACATCACCCATTGGTGTAGTGAGCTCCCTAGTTTGAAATATGGACCTATGGCATCATATAGAAAATAAGAAACTCAAGGCAGAATCATATAAATTCACAAACAGTGAACATTTACCATTAGAGGGAGAGAAATCTATGACAGTCAGTTTTAGAGAACTAGAAGGGCTATTACAGAAACAACTACGTCAAAATTGGGAAATCAGATCTCTACAACATTATATAGAGCATGGCAAAATACCGAAGGAATTACAAATCAATAAAATTCCAGCACAAGATCTCCTGAATGATAAATTTGAGAGCGAATGGAACAGTCTGCTATTTACTCAATTCATCGCCTTAATTAACTTAATAATTAAGAGGAGAACTGAGATGCTGGAAGAAATAAACAGAAAAATAGAGACAATAAAGGAACAGCTAGACAGACTCCTAAAAATGACGAATATACAATGTGGCAAGATAGAATATGTAAAGAACTGGATAAAATAGAGACAGAGATTATCAATAAGAAAACTAAGAAACATATAGATAGACGGTACACTAAACAACGAGAGAAATCTCAGAGATCTCAAAATAATGGGAAAATGTACAAAATAGTGATTACATCACAAACACTAGAAAGACAGAAAATATGGAAAACACATACTCCATACCAGTAAACAATTACTGGTATGGAACAAGTATGAACAATTATGAGAACAACATTTTTAGATCACACCCCAGCACATCACAGAACACGGATAAGACACAGGGAACAAACACCGAGCTATCACAGACAAAAATCACTGACCCACCATTACAACTTGTGACAGAAGAATCCCCATATCAATCACCCAGAGAGGGAAACTCATATCACACACCCCAAACTTGGAACCGATATGCACGCCCCAACACCGATCACAGGAACACCTACAGACACCAATATCACAAACACTCAGAAGAAAGAGAAAACGAGGAGAAGCAAAAGGAAGAGAAACACGATACAAGAAACACCACTAAACATCAACATCAATTCTGTGATAAATTTAAGCTCCACCACCCTCACTAATTCACTAATATCACTATTAAATAAAGGTCTGAAATTTGCCCCAACCAAAAAATCGATCAGTTTTCCACATACATAGGAATACAAAAATTCATAAGAAATATCTGTCTAAAGAAATACTTTATCAAAAACCCTCTGGAAACAAAGATAATCAATCCACAGGCCCTTTCGACACACAACACAGAAATAAATCAGCAATGTTCCCTAGGAATTAGATAAGTAAAGAAATGTCAACTTTCCAAAAATGTGTAGAAGGAGATTTGAGGAAACTGAAAGATAAACCTATGAATAATAACCTAACCCAAAAAGAAACTATAGCTATTAAAGAATTACAAAATTCAATGCAATCACTAAATGCCCAGGAGATAAGGGAGGAGCCACGGTTATACTTGACACAGAAAAATACAATAATGAATGTTGGAGACAGTTATCTGATGAAACTACCTATTCAAAATTAACAAAAGATCTGATAAATGATTTTAATAAGGAACTGAAAAATTATGCGAAAAAGGCTTACAAGAACGAGTTCTTTTTAACTACTTGCCGCCACACTAACGCCGATGGGCATCAGCGCGGCGGCTCTCTCAGGTCTCACTGCCGCCTATCGGCGTCATCTCGTGAGACCTGAGATTTACGCATGAGCGCGCGCGTTGTGCGCGCACGTTCATGTGATCGGAGCCAGGACAACTGAAACTACAGCCTGCCAGCACTGATCATGCGCTGGCAGGCTGTAGATGCGAAAAACGCATTTAAATCGCATATCAGACGCTGTTTTGTAAACAGCGTCTGATATACCTGCAGTCTGCTCTCGTCTGGTGGTCCCTTTGTTTGGGACCACCAGAGGAAACATAGGTAAAGTGCACCAATCACTACACACCCCCCCACCCCCATCACTGATTAACCCCTGATCACCCATGTCACCCCCTGATCACCCATGTCACCCCCTGATCACCCCCTGTCACCCCCCTGTCACTAATCACCCCCTGTAAGGCTCATTCAGACGTCCGTATGTGTTTTGCGGATCCATGGATCTGCGGATCCGCAAAATACGGACACCGGCAATGTGCTTTCCGCATTTTGCAGATCCGCGACAGAACTATATAGAAAATGCTTTTTCTTGTCCGCAATTGCGGACAAGAATAGGACATGTTCTATATTTTTGCGGAACGGAAGTGCAGACACGGAAGCGCGGATCCGTAATTCTGGATCCGAGCGGGACAAAGTCTGTCCCCATAGAAATGAATGGGTCCACAATTCCGTTCCGCAAACAGAATTTCGGACGTGTGAATGGGGCATAAGGGTCCCTTATCACCGCCAGTTAGCTAGCTACTTGTTAGGTAGCAAGCGCCCAGCCCACCGCACCGCAGTCACTGATTTTGGCAGAGATTTTTTCATCCACATTGATCGATGCGAATGAAGAAATCTGTGCCATTCATTTATTTATTTATTTTAAGCCCAGAGGCTGAACGGAAAAAAAAATCCCGTATGCTCAATATAAGGAGAATCGCAGAAACTCCTAATGCTGGCCATACGTGCAATGATTGCGGAGACCGTCAAATGCCAGGGCAGTACAAACACCTTACATGTGACCCCATTTTAGAAAGAAGACACCTCAAGGTATTCCGTGAGGGGTATGGTGAGTTCATGTAAAATTTAATTTTTTGTCACAAGTTAGTGGAATATGAGACTTTGTAAAAAAATATATATATATATCAATTTCCGCTAACTTGTGCCAAAATATTTTTTTCTGTGAACTCGCCATGCCCCTCACGGAATACCTTGGGGTGTCTTCTTTCCAAAATGCGGTCACTTATGGGGTATTTATACTGCCCTGGCATTTTAGGAGTTCTAAAGCATGAGAATCCAAATACGTAAAAATGCCCTGTGAAATCCTAAAGGTACTCATTGGTTTTAGGGCCCCTTTGCGCATCTTGGCTGCAAAAGAGTGTCACACATATGATATCGCCGTACTCAGGAGAAGTAGGGCAATGTGTTTTGGGGTGTATTTTTATATATACCCAAACTTTGTGTGAGAAATATCGCTGTAAATCGACAACTTTTTAAAAATTTTTATACAAAGTTGTCAATTTACAGAGATATTTCTCTCACCTAACATGGGTATATGTAAAAATACACCCCAAAACACATTGCCCTACTTCTCCTGAGTATGGCGATACCACATGTGTGACACTTTTTGCAGCCTAGGTGCCAAAGGGGCCCAAATTCCAACGAGTACCTTTAGCTTTTATATGGCTGCTCACAATTTAGCCTCACCCAAAATGCCAGAACAGTACAAACACCTCACAAATGACCCCATTTTGGAAAGAAGACACCTCAAGGTATTCGCTGAGGGGTATGGTGAGTCCATGAAGAATTGAACTTTTTGTCAAAAGTTAGCAGAAAGGGAGACTTTTGTGAGAAAAACAATAAAAATCAATTTCCGCTAACTTGTGCCAAAAAAATCTTCTAGAACTCGCCATGCCCCTCATGGAATACCTTAGGTGTCTTCTTTCCAAAATGGGGTCACATGTGGGGTATTTATACTGCCCTGGCATTTTAGGGCCCTAAAGCGTGAGAAGAGAAAATGCGTAAAAATGCCCTCCTAAAAGGTACTCATTAGAATTAGGGCCCTTTGCGCATCTTGGCTGCAAAAAGTGTCACACATGTGGTATCGCCGTACTCAGGAGAAGTAGGGCAATGAGTTTTGGGTGTATTTTACATATATCCCTGCTGGGTGAGAGAAATATCTCTGTAAATTGACAACTTTGTATAATTTTTTTAAAAGTTGTCATTTACAGAGATATTTTGTGAAAATTTATATAGAAATGTAGTTTAAAAAAAAAAATTACAACAGAAAGTGAAAAATGTCGTTACATTTTTATTAATAGCAAAAAGTAAAAATGTCAGCAAATGAAATGCCACCAAATGAAAGCTCTATTAGTGAGAAGAAAAGGAGGTAAAATTCATTTGGGTGGTAAGTTGTATGACCGAGCAATAAACGGTGAAAGTAGTGTAGTGCGGATTTGTAAAAAGGGCCTGGTCACTAGGGGATATAAACCTGTGGTCTTCAAGTGGTTAACCAAGAGTCGGATTTTATCTTAGGCACACAGGGAAGGCTACCTGCCTTCTATTGTCTGCCCAAGATTCACAAAGACTTACAAAATCCCCTGGTTGCCTTATAGTTTCTGGGATCGAATCCATTTCCTCTAATCTATCAAAGTATTTTGACACCCACCTCCAACCACTGGTAAAAAAGACCAAATCGTCAGGACACAACACATATTATCAAAATTTTAGAAAATCTAGAAGTGGAAACCAATTGGATCATGTGAACTTTGGACATTCAGTCTTTGTATACGGTCATAAACCATCAACAAGGACTGGATGCAATCAACAATCAACTAATTAAAGATTGTTCATTTAAAAATTTCCAGGTCAATTTTATATAGGATGGTATTAAATATATTTTAGAACATAACTATTTTTACTTCGAAGGCGATTATTATCTACAGAGACGTGGCACCGCCATGGGGACTAGGTTCGCCCCCAGCTATGCTAATTTATTTCTGGCTGAGTGGGAATCTGCCCACATCGAACCCAGACTGGGGCGGACCTTGCCCTATGGCGGCGATACATCGATGATGTTATTTATATCTGGAAACAGGGAGAGTCCCAACTCAAAGAATTTTTTAATACAATAAATGAGAATGATATGAATTTAGTTTTTACTTCAAATATAAAAGAACAGACAGAATTTTTAGACTTATTAATAACTAAACAGAATAATAAATATTATTGTAGCACATACCAAAAACCTACCACAAAAAATAACTTTATTTTGTTCTCTAGCTGTCACCTTCTGAGGTGGCTATTTAATATCGCTATTGGACAGTTTCACAGAATCAGACGCAACTGTACAGAAGATCAACAATTTGAAACAGAAGCTATGGAAATGAAATCACATTTCATAAATAAAAATTGCCCTATAGAATCGATAGATAAAGCACTAGATACTACAAGGAAATTGGAAAGAAAATCTTTTTTTAATGATAAACAAACAGAAAAGAATGAACATCAATTTTTAGATATTAGATTTATTCTCCCTTTTAACGACAACTATAAGAAACTACAGAAGATAATTAAATCACACTGGCCACATCTTCTAAATGATAAAATAATAGGACATTTACTACCACATTCACCAAAAATAACTTTTACAAAAGCTCCCAACTTAGGTTTGAAGATAGCTCCATCAGTTCCAAATAGGATTAAGAAATATACCACTTTAGGCATCTATATGAACATGAAAGGATTTTACAAATGCGGAAGATGCACAGGATGCAAACTGAATAATCAACCACGTAAAATCCTTGAAGTTCATTCCACTCAAAACTCCTATACCTTGGAAATTAAAGACTGTATCTCCTGCAATTCTGCGGGAGTCATATCTCTAATTCCATGCCCATGTAACCGCCAATACATTGGCCTGACAAAGGGAACTCTCAAAATAAGAATAAATGAACATATAGCTCACATCAGAAGAGGACATGAGAAACACTCTTTATCCAAACATTATAAAGAGGTCCATAACAAAGACCCACTAAATACTAAATTTATGGGATTAGAAAAAGTCAATAAACATTGGAGAGGAGGTAACTATATACAGAAAATGGCCCGAGCAGAATCTAGACAGATATACGAATTTGGGTCTCTTCAACCATCAGGGCTTAATTCAGAACTAGAATTGTTCGGTTTCCTCTAAGGTTGATGCCCCATTTCTAACGGTAGGTCACATGTCTGACCGTTTATCGGCACTGTGACCTGCCCTCGGATTTGGGACCTCTTCCGACTTCTACGAATTGAAACACTGAATTTTTCATACATTGAATTTTGTACACAACAAACAACAATTTAATAATATCTGAATAATATACTATTTACATATATCTGCCCTACACACAAAAATACTGAATCATTATACCTCCCTTTAGGATCCAAAAAATGTTCTTATCAATTATTAGTAACTATTTTATACACAAAATTATTGTTTTTATTAGCCAGTTTTAAGTAAATTGTATATTCATAGATTTCTGTGAGTTATATCTAATTCTTATTCCATACAGTTACTTACTGCAATGTAATTTGCGTATTTTAGAAAAAAAAAAAAAGCATATATAAGCAAAAAAACGCAACATAATCACATCAAAATCGCATCATGCACCAGACTTAATTTACAGTTGGATTCCAACCCAGTCACCATGTCTTATGCAGGACCAAAGAGGATATAAAAGAAGGAGGTTGAAAGGTCCGGTTATGACCACTGAGGAAGGGATGTGGTATCATCCCGAAACGCGTATGGTAGACTCATATCGGACCTTTGAAAAACCTCCATTAAAAACAGCAAGGAAGCATGGCCATGCCACGCTAACCAGGTAAGATTGGGATATTTAATCGAATGGACTATACTGTTGCTATTTACTGATACCGGGACAACACACACAAAGAGAAAGCAAAAGTCTTACCCGAACTATCGCGATACTCGATCATTGCCGGCAAAAGACACACGAGGTAAGACGCTGTAGCGCTCTCGCATTACTCGTTCTTGAGTCAGCATGAAAACAATATATGTCCTGAAAAACAAATTAACAGGTAAGACCTACTATGAACTTATGAGTCTAAGACTCCAAAGGATATAATATTATTGCCATCCTCATAAAAGGATTATTACTGCAATCACCACTACAATTTAAACAGCACTCTTTGCACTTTTTTGATGCAATCGACACTTCTGTGATCTTATATCTCAATACCAACAAACCAGTGCACTGGACATCAATCATTTACGAGTGGACTGAGACAAAATACACCTACTGAGATTTCCTGATACTAAAAACCCGGGATAAGGACATTATTTGTTATTTTGGCTATTTTGGATATTTTGTTATTTAGATAAATTGCATATTCGCTGTGACCTTATCTCTTTGCACTTTTGCACTTTTTGCACTTTTTGCACTTTTTGGCTTTTGCACATTCTTGACTTTTTATATGTATTGATCTATTTATTTGAGCCAAATCTGCTCCATTGATGTGTTATTAGATCATACCTATCATTGTGTCACTATATTAATGCTGCTACTATATTTTGCTGCTAATATTTTAATACAGTTTTCATCATTTAATATCTATATATCTACAATTTTAAATTAATCACATTCTGTTTGATTACATAGTCAGAGTGCTCACTGATCCTCCCTTTTATAATTATCCAATTTCATTATTGAGGTAGGGTGTCCTCAACTACAGCTAGTAGCACCTTACCATAGTCAACTGAGAGTGAGCCACTACTGCAACTACTATTTACCTTAGAAATAAACTCAACTACACACTTTTGAGTCCCTCCCCAATGCTATATATGTGATCATACCTCACGCAACTTTCAGTGGGTCACAATTTTTACGCCTTTAGGTATGGCTCAAATCTATTGTTAGTGATAGCGGGTCAAGACTATATCCCGTCTATGCGATAAACTGCGTACTTCCTTATCCACCACCACCCTCTCCTAAGTTAGGCTATGGGAGAGGGACCTGAAAAGAACGTCCACTCTTGATGAGGTCAATGACATACTCCTAGCTCCTCATAAAGCCTCCAGCTGCATCCTAATTCAGGAAAATTGTTATAAAGTCTTAACTAAGTGGTATAAAACCCCTGATATTACTTTTTATAATCTGCCTCTGCCTCGGACACATGGAGATGCTCCAAATCCTTCTTCCACATTTGGTAGGAATGCTCTATTAATTAATGAGTGGTGGAAGGAGATCTTTACCAAAAAGTAATCCAAATCTGTAAAACCTCTTTTCCACCCACGCCAGAAATCGTGCTCTTCTGAATCTTTTACTCAAAACATCCTGGCCC